>CM046449.1:48890815-48914468 GCA_025506515.1 Flaveria trinervia
TTCTAAGAGTAAAATAATATTTTTAATATTATTTACAAATTACTCATTACAATTAGTTATACAATAACTTTATAATTATTATAAATTACATAAAATTTTATATTATCTACCCATAAACAAAAAAAATTTAATTTGTTCTAAGATTTATGTTATATCAATCTATCATGTTTAAAACTTTTTGATACTGCAATCGTAAATGAGTATATTTTTTAAACGTTTTGATGTAAATTTTTTTGTTAATGTTGTTTAAAGTTATATTTTTATATAAAATATATTAGATCGTAAACTATTTAAAATAAAAGAAAATGAACTTTACGTTGTTTAAAGTTATTTTTTTATATCAAAAATAAATTGCTCTACCCTGCTAGAACCGAACCTTTTTTGAAGCCGACTCTACCCTGCTCTACCCGGTTCCACATGAGTATTGTTCCACTCCTGCCGGACCTGGTTCCGGTTCCTACTTGAGAAAATCTGCTTGTGCACCTCTAACCCGGAGTCATAAGTCGTTTGTGAGGGAATGGAAATGCATAGAAGTTAAAGTTGGTATTATTATTTATATTTAGATTAGATTCAACTTCCTCACAACATTAAAAATCAGCGTAACTTGACTCCTTCGATTCGAATTCCAAAGTTAAGCCTTTGCCCATGAACCTTCAACTGTGGTGAGAATCAACAATGTCGTCGAGTGGAAGAATTCTTAGAAGAATTGAAGGAAGCTTTGGAAGGGACATTGAAATCACTAGACAAAAAGTAAAACACAACACAACACATTCTTCTCTTTTACTAAGTTGTCAACTTAACCATTTTTCAAAGCTTTACTTGTTGCGGGTCATTGGTTATGTATGTCTAGGCATATAACTGATTTGAGAATAGAACCATGTGCCTTCTGATATTGCATTTGGGCTAGGGTTGATTTATAACTACTTTATAAACAAAGTGTTTAGGTTGAAAATGTAACGCATTTAATAAAAACATGCTTTAATGTTATTCATATGTTTAACCCCAAAATCCATGTTAAGACCTATTTAACACCAACTGTTTAGGGTTTACTGTTTACCATCCATCAACCATTTTCGAATAACCGATTTTAAACGTGTCAGGCTATAATTGATATCTTTAATACAAATAACTATACAGGTGATATTGACATTCACCAAATTTTAACAAAAGATACAATGATACATCGTTTTCAGTCTTTTATATTAAAAAGGTCAATAGACTAAAATCCATAAAAACAATTGTATTTTCATAGTTACAAGGTTCAACTTCAATCAGCCATTTACATTTACTTCAAAGAGCCAAATACGCCCCCGAGTCTTCAATGCAAATGCCCATGATCATCTCATCCACTGGCCAATCTCCATGCCATCAACAATGTACCACCATTTTCTTGTCCTTCGGTTAAAAGAGAGAAAGAAAATAAAAGATACTAAACAAAAACGCATATGTGAGACCCTGAGATAATGAAATTTGGCACAACGATTCAACGACTGCATGCATCATCCTCCAATTCAAATCGCACAGACAAAATATTGAACTAACCAGAACCATAGATGCCACTTCAATCAAGACAAGATGTTGAACTTGCCTCTGTTTTAACATCTGCTTTTAGCTCTAGTCATCCTTCAACGCATAACATTGAGGTGCAAGCTCAGCTAGCCACAAATAATCAATTCTAGTAACATTGCGTACATAATTACGTGTCGTTTGAACTAAATTGTAGAAAATTATGCACTCAGGTTTTGCACGCCGTAAAATAGAAGTTGGATGAATCTCTGCAATCTGACCATTCGCCAAAACCCTGCCAATTATAAACCCAGATTTAATACCATTTCACAAATAACCTCAAGATAACAATTTAATGTAATATTCCTTCTTTCTTTGGGCAAATTTGCAAGCTGAATTTTTACATATTCGAGATATGAAGCTCTTACGCTACATGCATGCACGACAAGAACCAACCTAAGACAAAAATCAAGGGTTCAGGTTTGTTAAGACGGGTAACAATCAGTTTAAGTCTAACCCGCAAACACTTTAGGATAAACAAGTCAACCTGGAAGGTTCGTGGGTTGACGTGTTAAACCCGTTTACTTTAATTTTTAAATGAGTTTTATTTCATAGCTGAAACTGGTTGGGTAATTTATGCCAAAATCTAAAAGATAAAAAGAGAAATTAACTTCACATTCTATAGTCTAAACATAATTGTTATATGCATACAAACACATATTTTTATATTGTTTGTTGTAAATTTGTAATTTTAAAGTATTAATATGCAAAAGAAAAACAAATAAATAAATTCAATTAGACGCATCATGCTTGTGTCAACCCGTAAATAGCATGCCATGTTTGATTTCTTGTGCCTGACACAATTTCATGTTCGACACACCAACTCATGAACACAACCTAATAAACACAACTACTATTCTGGTGTCTGTTTAAGCAAACTCTTATGGTAAATATGTATCTCTTATAAAGATGTAAAAGTTGCTATGGTGAGTTATTCACCTGTATGTACCGTCAGGCTGCTTTAACGCTGCATTCAGGAAATATGAAGCAGCAAGGCATCTGCGGAGCTGAAGCATGTCATTTCCACATGAAGATATATTAAGCCCCATTCGTTCTACATTTTCCCGAACTTGACTACAAGAAACCAACAAATAATCGTGTTATGCGTCTTGGCCAATATAATGGCATAACAATATAGCATATCAAAAGTTGGGTACAACATTTTGGGGGTAATTTTATGTATACTCCTCAAAACATCGTATAATATCATACGTACCCAACAAAAGGTTATTACTCTTCCCTTGAGACTTGGATTAGTATATGAAAGTTTGGAGAGCGGCAAGAAAGATAAAGGGAAAATGGTAATATTATAAGTTGTATCCAAGCAATAAACAATTATGAAATTTTAAGTATTTAAATGAGTATATTTGATTTTAATTTTATGGTTGGGTAAATATGATGTTATGCAAGTTTCTAGGGCGTATACAAAATTGCCCCTTTTTTCAATCACAAAATATTCCAGATGGCATGTGAGTATCATATGTGATTCGATGTGTTTCAGACTGAAACTTTCAGTATCAGAGAATAGAGATGAGAATTAACAAACTTGTAAATGTCACGGGCATGCTTCAATGAACGGTTATTTATGAAGTTATCCTTGCACCATTTCCTCAAATTCTTTTCAGCCTTTTCATTACCATTCTCTGTCTTGTTCTTCTCCAAAAACTCCATAGAAGCACGAAACACATTAACTAACGTCAGATGGTCTCCCTCTGGGCTTGAGAAAGATTTAATAACAGTACGTGACTACCAAAAAGACATCAGTTAGAATCTTCAGCTTATAGCAATATAACATGATTAAAATGGGAAGGTGGTGCATACCTCTTCTAATTTGTCACGAGGAACATAAAAGATGGATTCCACTGATAGCATTGACACAACAATTAACATTTCTTCCATGCAGTCAAACTGGCTGGCTAAAATTAGTGCCTTTGAATCATTAGGTTCTAATGGAAGACGAGCCATTTGATGTCCAATTGGATCTGACAGTTTCTTTTCATCTGTCAATGCCCCTAATAAGTAGAGTAATTCCAGCGATCTGATCACGGCCATTCTACACTCATAAAAGCAACAAGTTTTGTATACTTTGCTTACAAAGTACGCATATGGTCTTGAATAAAAAGAATTAATTTTTACCTGTCAGGCTTCTCCATGAAGTCAAACCCAATTATATCATCAACCCCAAGAGCTAAGAGTTGCAAAATAACATTTGAAAGATTACATCTTCTGATCTCTGGCACTGTGGAATCATCAAGTCCCTCAAATCTGCTTTCTGGATAAAGACGAAAGCATTTCCCAGGTCCTTCACGCCCTGCACGTCCACTGCAAGATTAGGAAGAAAAAAAATTAATTCAACAACATTCCCATCTTATATATGTATACAGGCATATTCAATAGAACCGTATGAACCACAATAGATGTAGTGGGAAAGAGAAATAAAGATAGTTATGCGGATACATGACCGCTTTTATGTATCACATTTAAGCAACAGGTACAAGTGTAAATGTAGTTCTTATAGTGTTTTACTTGAAATTAGTTAGGCATTGAACGTCCCTCTGTGTGTGTGTGTGTGTGTATTCCATCCAAAAGAAATGCAACTCGACTTTGATGCATGATTTAATGTGCCTTTCTGACCTTCTTTGAAGAGCTTGAGCTTTCGAAGTTTTAACAACAATCAAAGATTCAATCCCGCTGTCAGGAGAGTAACTGCGCACTTTCACCAATCCAGGGTCAATAACATACTTGACTCCAGGTATTGTTACGGATGTTTCAGCAATGTTTGTTGCCAGTATAACCTAACAATTGCATTAAACCAAAATCAGCATCATGATCAGACAATAAGGTACAACCTTACAAATGATCACACAAAATGCTGCATGTGTTTACCTTTCTAAATCCAGCTGGAGCAGGAGTGAAAACTTTCAATTGCTTCTCCGATGGAAGAGAAGAGAACAATGGAAATATTAAGAGTTTCTGATTGGCTTCAGGTAATTTCTTGAGATTTTCACGCACAAGACCCTCGATAGATTCAATCTCTTCTTGACCAGATAGAAATACAAGTATATCACCAGGGCCTTCCTCCAAATGTATCTAAAGATACAAAAAAAAGGTCAAGAACTGACATAACAGCAATTATGTAGAGAAAAACTGAAAATGTCAAGCAATTGCCTGAAATATGGTAACTAAAGCTGCATCCAAACAATCCGTCTCAGGTTGGGCTGTGTACAAAATATCCACAGGAAATTGCCGTCCCAATACATGAACAGCTTTTGCACCACCAAAATACTCAGAGAACCCACGTGCATCCAAACTAGCAGACATTATAATTAACTTCAATGGATTTAATTTTCTGAGTTCATTAGACTCGTCTTTCACATTGTTGGCCTTCTTCACATGATCAAATTTATTAAGTGGCCCACTAGAATTTTGAGATCTCTTCTTTTGTACACCTTTAAGCAAACCTAGCAAGACATCAGTTTGAACTGTCCTTTCATGAGCTTCATCAACAACTATAACTGAGTACCTTGAAAGATAAGGGTCCAAAAGTGCTTCCTGTGAGCATATGAAGCATAAACTCTTTCAATACCATGCAAATAATAATCTGTTATATGGTTTTAATTATTTATATGTTAACCTTAATAGCAGTCCATCAGTCATGTACTTAATCTTGGTTGAAATCGAGGTCATATCCTCAAACCTAATAGAGTAGCCAACTTTTTGGCCCAATTCTACACCGCATTCTTCAGCTACACGTTTTGCAACTGTTACTGCCGCAACACGTCTTGGTTGAGTGATTCCAATTGTTCCTCCATTTTGACAAAACCCTCCGTTGTATAAATATTGGGGTAATTCTGTTGGAGTAAAATCCATACAATGAATATGTTAGTATATGGGTTCAATAAATGTCTAAAACATGTAAAACTGCACCGTATCAAGTATTCAGCGAAAAAAATAATAGAAAAAGGATCTCCGTTACTTATATGCACTGAACTTTTATCCCTTAACATAAACCAAACAGCAAACTGAATTTGCCATGTCTAAGTTTTAACACTCTTAACATGGAAAAGATACAATGAACATATGCATTACAAGTCTGCATCCAGGGAACACATAAACATATGTACATAGTGATTTATATATAAAGGCATGAAGCCAAATCAGAGAAATAAAAGAATGATAAAAGCTTACGTGTTGTCTTCCCACTTCCAGTTTCACCAACAATTATCAAGGTATCATTTTTCCGGACCTCTTCTACAAGCCTTTTCTCAACTAAACAAATTACAACGATCAATTAGAAAAAGAAAAAAAAGGCATGAAGTTGTACAAAGAGATCACTTAAAAGCAAATAAAAATCAGAAAAACAAAGAGTGTCATATTAGCAATCGGAAACCTTCAGCATAAGGGCTCAACAACACTTAAATCTGTATGTATATTACAGTATTAGCCATTAGAAAGAAAAAACAAATGTTGATTCCGATTAGCTCACAACAAGAAAAACTAAACTGTTGAAGGGGAATTGCTAATTTCACTGAACTCGCAGTAAGCAATAGAAAGAAATACAATATGTACAAAAGGTTAAGCAATTCATATATCAAGTGCGATGAAGAGATTGATTTACCTGAAGCAATGGGTAGAGACCTTCGCTGTTGCTGAATCTTGTGTCTCCTGAGAGAATATTAGTTCAGTAATTAGAATAGATGTACGTGATAAGTATGTATGCATATGTGGGTGGGTGGGTGTGTGTTTCAAATTGACCTGTTAAGGGCGTCGGACCTGTGATCGCCATTAGTGAATTGAGGTTTAAAGTGAGGACGATTGCTGTTGTTGTTGAAGTTTTTGGGTGTCCTGCAGCCATGGAAGGCATCCTGAACTGATGGAGGAGAAGAAGCAACTGCGAGAGAAGAAGGGGTTTGGGGGCGATTTCCCGTAAGAGGCTTATTCGGCAGGGTTTGTAAATTGTAATTCACCAACACTTGACCATCTCACAATTCGAAAACCGCACCCAACCTGCTTTTAAATTAGATTTTCAGTTAATTACGTGGATGGTCGTTCCAGATAAGGATGCAATTGCAAACCAACCCGGCTTCACCCGAGCTTGTAAAAACTCAAGTTTTGTATCATCTGCTTATTTTGAAAATATGATCCTAACCCGTTTGTCAATTTAAAAAACAAATTCATAAGTTTGCTATTTAAGTTATTTAATCTTTCAAATACAATGAGTATATCATTTTTATTCAATTTAAATTTTATAATTTATGAAGTGAAATTTATTGCAAAACTTATAGGTTTTCATAAATGATTATGAGAATTAAACCATTTAATTTCAAACAATTCAATTCATACGTTTTACAAACACTAATAGAGTTTATTCTTAATTATGATCTTAACTATAAAGTTATAATAAAATGAATTTGTAAAACATTTTTTAAAGATTTAAAAAGGGTGTAAACATTTTACAAAATAAAATTTTATTTATTAATTAAATATGGTTTTACAAAATTATGATGATAATAAGTTTGGGGTCAAATTTGCAAATTATAAAACTTTGTTTTAAAGTTATTACATGAAAACTTTGTTTTAAAGTTATTACATGAAAACTTTGTTGCAAATTACGTATATGTATATAGGGGATGGTTTAAATGAGAATCATTTTTTTGTGAAAAACTTTAAGAACAATCTCAGCCATTCATTTTTTATCACATTCAAATCACATGTTATTTCTCTCTTTTTTTAAAAACTTTCATAACTTTTTTTATCACATTCAGTATTTTTTTTATCTTTCCAACACCTACCATATTGATATAATTTTCTAAAAAAAATCATGCATTTGTTGTTTACATATATGTAAATCTAGTTATACACATGTATAGTACTAGATTTACACATGTGTAAATCCGATATTACATATGTGTAAAACGAATTTCGTTAATAAAACGGAAAAAATTTTATTTTTTATAATTTTTCTTTATTTTTTTATGAAAGAGGAAAGTAGGAACATTTTTATGTTTTTATTTTTTTTATTTTTATGCTATTTTTTTATTTATAATTTTCTCAAATATATTTTTGTTAATTACAATTTTAACATTGAGAACTAATGATTGATATTGGTTAGAGTTCTCACAAAAAAGTTAATTCTCATTTGATCTCTCCCCTATGTATATATAGATATATATATACGTATATACGTACGTATATACGTATATACGTACGTATATACGTATATACGTATATATATACGTACGTATATACGTATATACGTATTATATATAGTATATACGTATATATATCTAGATATATATACATATATATATACGTATATATACATATAGTATATACATATATGTATATATATCGATATATATATATATATATATATATATATATATATATATATATATATATATATACATACATACGTGTGTGTGTGTGTGTATATATATATAGATATATATACATGTGTGTGTATATATATATGTGTGTGTATATATATACGTATATATATGTGTATATATATACGTATATATATACGTATATACGTATATATATGCGTATATATACGTATATATTGACTGGGTGTGAGTAAGAGTGATATTCTTACTGAGAATCGAATATGATAATCAAGTCAATAATTGAGTGGCGGAAACAAACAATCAGAGAACATTCAAGCAAGAAAATTACTCATAAATGTTGTTTGTATTGATATATGAAAGTTGACAAATTATAGAGAACAATTATAACAAAAATCCTCTCTCTCTCAACCGTCACCTCAATACGAGGTTAACTATTCTATTTATAGACAAGACAAGATGCCTTTACAAAATGACTAAACTATCCCTGACCTATTACATCAGAAACTAGTCTAAGTCTTGATCCGCATCTCTGCTTGTTCATCCGCATTGACAAATGCAGATGAGATAATCTTTATCAGCATTTTTACTTGATCATCAGCATTAGTAAATGGTCATCCGCATTGGTTAATGCGGATGAACAAGTACTTGTGCGCATTTGGTTGGTCATCCGCATTTGTCAATGCGGATGATCAAAGTCTTGTCCGCATCTTCTTTTGTTAATGCGAAGAGTAACTTGTTCAGCATAAGTATTATGTCTTCCGCATTAGTTAATGCGGAAGAGTAAACACTTGTCCGCATCAGATTTATGTCTTCCGCATTGACTAATGCGGAAGATAACACTTGTTGTTTTTCTTGCATATCTTCATCCGCATTGCATCTTGGACTTATGGGATTCCAGCTGAACAATCATCAATTCACCCATTGAGTTGGCATGTATGATCCTTTCAGGGTGCAACAATACTCCCCCTAAGGATTATACAGCCTAGTTTTCCTCAATGTTTAGGAGGTGATTGATGTTGTGAAGATTCAGTTGGGTCTTCAGGAGGTAGTATGAATGCTGCTTTGGTGGGATCCAGAATGGCCTTGATCATGTTTACAAAATCAGTTGCTTGTCTCTACTCAGCACATGTATTTTCATTCTGCTCATGTTGTAGATGGCTTCCATTGGTAACTTTTTTAGAGAAATCGGTCCCCATATGGAGATTGTTGAAAGACCATCTCTATGAATCAATAAACTCCCTCCCACATCCACTTCAAGCTTAACAATGTTTCCAAGTTGCAGTGGTGTTTTCTTTTTTTTCTTTTATCTCTTTTAATCTTTATTCTATCATAGGCCAGTTTCAACAATTTGATGCATCTTAGAAAGAAGTGCATGTCTTGTTCACCCAATTTGTTTTTTAATTCCTTGAAGTGCCTGGTATAAATGTATGGATGTATGATTCATCAAGTAGTCTTACTTCATATCCACTGAAAAGTTTGATGCCAGCTCCTTCTTTTCCTCCCCACTTCATTTCTATCACCAGCTCATAGGTTTTCTCATCATAGTACATATTAGAGATGGGAGTGGAAGAATGAGTACCAGACACTACTTTCCTCTTTAATGACTCGGCTGGCTTACCTTCAACTCAGGGATACTATTTCTTCTGCTTCCACCTTTTTCTTCTTATCTAGGGATTGACAAAGTTTTATCCTTTCTTAAGCAAATTGTCTTTAATGAATTGAAGTTGTTTGTCCTTCTGAACATCTTAAGTATATTCAAAATCATATCCTATCCTCTGAACATAGCTGCATGATTGATCAGTTCAAGTTGAGCTAGCTCCTTCAAATCATGAATCTCAAGGGTATTTACTAGAGCTGAGTACTCTGTAAAGAATTATACTAGCCCTGAGATTCTCTTCACCATGAACATGTTCCGGGTGCTATCATACTTCCATGCTATTATCTTCTGATCTATCTTCCCCTTGGAGTAGACACCTCTCTGATCAGTTCAGCAGTGGCCAGTCCTTCTTGCAGCTTCAACTGAGATGGTTCTGCAACCATTCAGGATATCTATGGAGTACTGGGGCAAGTAGTTCTTGGTCTTTTATGTTCAACAGCATGTCTTCAGCTGACATTCTGTTTCTGGGTTTGGTCTTTGTCAACTCTTCTTCCAGTTTCTTGAGTTTATCTTTCTTTGCATTGATCAATTGAAGTGTTGCAGCCCTTAATGAATTTGTCTTCATGTTGGCAATCTTTCTTATTGTGAATCCCTGACTTGAGAGATATTCCTTCATTTTCTTATCAGACATGTTATAAGAATCAGAAATAATGATTCATGGGATGAGGTTGATTTCTTCATTTGTGAAAGCTTTTGTAGAGGACCCCTTCTTGGTAGTGGAATTTCATACCTTGTGGTTTCTTCAAGGATGAGTCTTTGAGTTTTGGAGTGTCCTTTGTCATTGTCTTCTCATAGTCAGTGTCTATTGTTAGATCAAGCAACAATTTCACTTTTTCTTCTTCCTCCTCTTTCATTTTCTCATAAGTCATTGCAAACACTTCATCAGGATCATAGCCTTGATTGATCAAAAATATGGCTTTAATCATCAAGTCATCAGTTTGAGCTTTGATTACCATGTCCTCTACTGACTGTTCTGCTTTAATAGGACTCTCTATGAGAACATCCTTTTTAACTTCTTCATCAGCAACTTCTCCTTCTTCTAAGTCAATTTCTCTGGCCAACTGTTTCAACTGAGCTTCTGCCTGCTCATGTTCTTCCGAAAATTCAGCAATTGCTGCTAAACTTCTTGGGTCATCCTTTTGTTTCTTTGATGGTTCTTCTTCAGTGATTGGTCTCTTGCCTTTAGCCTTTTCTGCCAATACTTCCTCTTTCGTGAGTAAGCTTGAAGTTGAGGGCTAGAGGTTTCAGTTTGATCTTCTAGTTCAGGGACCTTTTCAGGTGTAATTGGCTCTTGATCCTTCATTTCACTTTGTTCATGTACAGTTTCTTCTTTCCTTTCTTGTTCATATCTTTCTTTTAGTTCCTCTTTTTGTTCTTCAGTTAATGATATGGCAAAGACAATTTGTAGAGTTAATTTCTTTTCCAATGGCACTGGTGATTTGGAATAAATACGATTGGCTCTGCCTAATTTTTTGATTGTTTATGAATTCCCAGAAATCATCATCAATGCTGAATTGTTTAGAGGCTAAACTATCCAAAGCACTAAAGAGTTCTTCAAATTCACCCTTTTTGAGTCTGAATGACCAGTTTTTCCAGAATACACTACCATGTCTAAGCTCTGGTCTTTGATCTCAGTTTCACCTTCATCATCCACTTGTTTTTCATTCTCATCTATTAAATTGTTGTCCTCATCATCAACCTTTTGTTCTTCTTTCTCATCATCATCCTTCACATCAGTTCTTTTAATCATCATTTCAAGCTCAGATATTCTTTTGTTCTTGCTCTCAATTTCCTTTTCCAGTTTTGAGATGATATCAGCTTGTTCCTCTATGATGTTTTCTTGTTCCTCCATTGCAATAGTTTGTATTTCAAGAGTGTCTATATGTCCACTCACTTCTTCTCTTGAATGTTTCAATGCAGCTTTTAAATTTTCAATCTCTTTGGCTTGTTCCATTCTTTCAACTGTATATTTTTCTTTAAGATCTTTCAATTCACCTTCTTTCTCATCAAGTTCCAGGATTCTGTCATTTATAATTCCAGCTCTCCTGTTTAATGTTCTTTCCATCCTTTCTACTTTGAGTAACAACTCAGTTATTAATTCATCTTTTTCATCAGGCCTATTAATGTTTGATTCAGCATAGCTCTCAGAAGGAGCAGCCTCAGAAGGTTCATTCATAACTTTGGTTTCATCATGATGATTCTTCTCATCAGAAGATGATTTGGATGATTTGGATGCACTTGTGATCCTTCTGGTTCAGCAGGTGATCAAGTGATGATGGTAATGGTTGGTAAGGAGGAATAGGAGATTGGTGTGGTGATATAGGAGATTGATGATGTGGTGATATAGGTTGAGTGGTCATTTGTTTGTTGTGGTGATGGAAGTGATGATGGTTGAGGTAATGTTTGAAGAGATGGGTGTGTAGAAGGTTGTGGTATTTGTTGTGGAGATGCCATTGGTGATGGTATTGGGATGGTATTGGTTGTGGTATTGGTGATGGTATAGTGTGGTTGGTTGTGGTATTGGTTGTGGTATGGTTGTGGAATTGGTTGTGGTATTGGTGTGGTATTGGTTGTTGGAATTGTTGTGGTATTGGTTGTGGAGGTGGTTGTGCTTGACCTGCTTGGTGTATTTGTTCAAACATCCAAGGAAGAAGGGTGAAGGGGCACCACTGTAGAAGTTCCTTGGGTCCTTCTTCTTGATGTACTTATAGGATCTTGCATCATAATGAGGAATGTTAAGTACTGGTCCTTCATTATAATGTCATGAAATGATTCATTGATTAGACATTGAATAAATCTGGGGTACATTAAAAACTTGTATCTCAACCCTTCTTGAATATTGGAGATTAGGCCATTAAATACATATGCCGACATGTTAAATCTTCTGTTGGTGCAGAGAGCACAGATTGCAGAAGATGTGAGGACTGGAATGTCATTCCATCATGTTTTCCTTTTAGACAGACAATGTTGGAACATATGAATTAGGAATCTCCTGGGCAGATCCACTAATCCTTTGACTATCTGTTTGGCTTCATAGCTCCCTTCATAACCAATTTCAGAGAAAAAGTGGTTATCTCCTCATCATCCAATTCAAGAGGATCATCTGCATTATCATTGAATTGCAGACATCCTCTAACTGATTCTTCTGTGATCCTCAGAGTGTTCAGTGTTGATCTGCCAGTTAAGTTTTTCACTCCATTTTCTTCACCACTTCAGCTGATTCCCAGAAAGACCTGATGGGATTCTCATAGATTGTTGGTCTTACTGTTATGGCATATGCTACCCTTGTGGTAGATAGGAATCTTATCATATCTCTGAGACCTTCGGCTTCAGGCACATCAGGGTTTAGATAACCGCTGATGTTATGGAGCTTGCTCCATGTAAGGTTTGCCATGTAATCTGCACAAGACATGTGTGTTAGTTAACAATTTTGACTTTAATTTTGCTTTGATTTGTTAATTTGACTTTTTTTGTTTCACAATTTTCTTTTTCTCATTGCTCTTTTTTTCTCAGTAAACATGTTATCATGGTTTTCAATATTAGTTGAATTCCTATCATTTACATGTTTATTGACATCGAAAATGTGTATTACATCACATTAATGACTTTGATTTTGGTGTTCTTCAATAATTTTCTGTTCATCGTTCGATTTAGGGTAACAGTTCGAGACTTAGGTTTTGGTTTCAAAATCTGTCGAAGTTATACCTTATCTTCGAAACGACTGTTGTTCTGAATCGATGACAAGAATGTTTAAAGATGAAACACAACAAATCTTTGAATGTTTGTGATGATGATGATGATTGAGGTGGTGTACTGTAGTTTTGCGCTCATCTCACTATAAGTTCTCTCAAATTTAAAAAGTATTAAATGACCTGTTCGAATTCCTTTAAATAGTCAAATAATATCATTTGAAAATTTTTACAAGTTTACAAGCAGATACAGTCAACACTGTAGCAAATGCTGAAGGTTTGATTTGTTTAATTTTGATCATCTGCATTTTGGCTACAGCAACGCGGAAGACAAACTTTTGACATGGACAGTCCGCATTTGACTTCTTTGGTCATCCGCATTGTGACTGTAGCTAATACGGAAGGCTTAATTATTACTGACTGTCCGCATTACTCTACTGTTACTAATGCGGAAGTTTTGTTTCTTAATGTTTTATTTCATCCGCATTTGTGTACTGTTGTAAATGCAAAAGTTTAAACTTGAAATTTTGGGTGTCCGCATTTGTGTACTATTGCAAATGCGGAAGTTAAACTTGACATTTTGGCTGTCCGCATTTGTGTACTGTTGCAAATGCGGAAGTTAAACTTGACATTTTGGCTGTCCGCATTTGTGTACTGTTGCAAATACAGAAGTTAAACTTTTTGCTGTCCGCATATAGTGTATAAATGCGTAGAGCAAACTTCACATTTACTTCACACACTAATGCGGTAGAGTAAAATCATTGTTCGCATTAGTTGCACTTCAAAAATTATTGTTACCCGCATTAGTTATATGCATGGTTACTTCACCCGCATTAACTAATGCACTTACCTGCATTATCTTTTGAACTAAATCAAAAGTTAATGTGATTGAATTGATTATTCATCTTATGAAAGGTGTCCTTCATTGATTTTTCTTATGAAGTTGGCTGTTGAAGTTGTCAATTTTGCTTGATTGACTTGTATGTTACAACTGATACAAGTTTCCCAATTTTGACAGATCTTGGGCTTATCATGCTTCTAAGAATCTGCATAAGCTGAGATATAATGGTATGACTTATTGCAACAACACCAACTAAAATTTCTTTTGTTTTGTTTTTCAAATTGATTTAATAAACAAAAATTTGAACTTACTCAAAAATTTTAAATTACTCCCCCTAAATTTTATGTCCACATTTGGAGAGAACTTAAAGATTTTAAATGTTTTGAATATTTTTTGATTAATATTAATAATGAAGAGAAAAATCTCTTTGTTGGGATCATATCAATCTTACATTACACATGTGCATCCTTTATATTTAAATGGATATGATTATGAACTTGAAGATTGAAGGTATGTTTGTCCTTTTAAACTCATACCTGGTTGATATTTTGATGCAAATGACTTTATCATGTTTTGGTGGATTTATTATTCATGTGTACCTCACACACATACATGGATTGATCAACCCTCCTTATACAATGCATGGTAGAACTTTGTCCAACTTTTCTTACCAGGTTACTTAAGTCATGAATTTCATATTCACTGATCCTCATTGGGATTCTTTTAATTTGATCCTTTTTCATGTTGATCCTCATTGGATTCTTTTCACTTCACTTTGGAAGGTGATCCATGATAGGATATTTTTGTTCGTTTACTTGGAATGTATTACTTTGTTAATTCATCCAATTTTGGATGTGTTCCACATTGGGAATCTTTTGGATCATGACATCTGCACTATATGCAAGTTTCATCAACTCAGCAAAACAAAGATGAAACATGATTGGTGAAAGAGATTCATAAAGTATCATTACCTGGTGTGTTTAGGTTACTACACACATGCATCAGATAAGCCAATACATACCTGTACTTTGTGATGAGTGTTTCAAATTGAATGTCTTTAATTCATCACTGCATGTATCTTTTCTTCCAAGTTGAGCCTACCAACATATCTGTAAGTCATTTCCGTCTTTTACATTTTGAAATTAAGCACAGTGAATGATATAACGACTGTAATTATATCATTTCCCTGCATTCTTTTCTTCTTAAGACTTGATTTCTCTTTGTGGTTTTTCTGATGTTTTAAATTGTTTTTGGTGTTTTTCATAGTTTTTACTCAAGGTTAATCATGCCAATTGACTGAACCAGAAATTCAAACCTACTAGGTTCAAATGCCTTGGTAAACAAATCAGCTAATTGATTTTCTGTTGGTACTTGAATCAATTTGATTAACCCTTTTCAGCACAGTCTCTCAAAAAATGATATCTAATTTCAATATGTTTTGTTTTTGAGTGCTGAACTGGATTATTAGTTATAAAGACAACAGTTGTGTTGTCAATAGAAATTGGTGTATGCAAAAAGTTAAAACCATAATCAAGCATCTGGTTTTGAATCCAGAGAACTTGAGAGCAACATGCTGAAGCAGCAATGTACTACTCAGCTTCGGCTGTGGACACAGACACATTTGTTTGCTTCTTGCATTGCCAGGATACTAGTTTGGGACCAAGAAATTGACAACCGCCAGAAGTGGATTTTCTGTTGAAGTTGCATCCTCTATATCACATCGGTGTAGGCATAGAGATTAAATTCTCCTTCTTTTGGATACCATAATCCGAGAGCTGGTTTGCCCTTCAGATTCTGAATATCCTCTTGACTGCGTTAACATGTGATTCTTTTGGATCAGCTTGATATCTAGCACACACACAACCACCAAACATAATGTCAGGCCTACTGGCTGTTAGATACATAAGTGAACCTATCATTGATCGATAGTGAGTTTGATCCACTGATTTGCCTTCAGGGTCAGGTCCAATCTTCACTTTAGTATCTACAGGAGTTCTGATAGACTGACAGTCAGCAAAGTGGAATTTCTTCAGCATGGTTTCTACATATTTTGATTGATTGATGAAGATTCCATCTGCTGTTTGCTGGACTTGCACTCCCAGAAAGAATGTGAGTTCCCCCATAGCACTCATTTGGAACTTTGAATGCATAAGATCTTCAAATTCTTTGCAGAGTTGTTTGTTGTTGAGCCAAATATAATGTCATCCACGTAGATCTGGACTAACAGCATGTCTTTTCCTCTTATTCTTCTGAAGAGAGTATCTGATCAATCTTTCCTCTTCATACCCATGTTCAAGAAGAAAGGATGATAGAGTCTCATACCACTTTCTTGGAGCTTGATGAAGACCATACAGAGCTTTGCCAAGCTTGTACACTCTGTGACAGAAATCTGGATCTTCAAAGCCAGGTGGTTGACTTAATATAGACTTCTTCAGCAATCTTTCCATACAAGAAGGCACACTTTACATCCATTTGATAAACAGTAAATTTCATGGATGCAGAATATGCGAGAAAGATTCTGATTGCTTCTAGTCTGGCAACAGGAGCAAACACCTCGTCGTAGTCAATTCCTTTTTACTGAGTGTATCCCTATGCCACTAGTCTTGCTTTATTTCTGATGACTATCCCTCTATCATCAGTCTTGTTTCTATACTGCCATCTGGTACCGATAGGGTATTGTCCTTCGGGAAGATCTACCAGCTGCCATACTTCTTGTTTCTTGAATTGCAACAATTCTTCCTGCATTGCTTCAATCCAACTATTGTCTTGAAGTGCCTCTTTGATGTTTTTGGGTACTCTTTGACATAGAAAGCATGAGAACAAACAGATGTTGCAATACTTGACTTGCTTCTTGTCACCCTCTCATTAAGATCACCAATAATGATTTCAACTGGATGATTCTTGTGTATTCTTGTGGTGGGAATGATGTCACCATCAATAGTTACATCAAGATTGGAGACATTTAGTTCATTATGGTCAGAGGCACAATCATCTTGTATTGTCGTTGAATTATGAAGATTGTCAATTTCTGTTTCAGTAACTGCTACATCTTCAGTAGCACTGAGGTTGCTTGCATCATTTGAAGTTCCTTGAGTTTCTTCTGGATGAGAAGTCTATTTTTGATTTCTGATCTCATGTGACAAGTCATCTGAGTGAGATGGTACCAGGCTAGGACCTTCTTTAGAAGAAACACTAAGGTTTTGTGACAAGTGTCTGATGGGATCAGCTTGAAAAGGAACATCTTCATTCATATGTTCATCAGATGTAGGTGGAATCAATGGATAATTTTCTCTTCTTTCTACAGTTGATGAAGTATCACCTGATATATTTCCTGCATCAGACAAGTGAAATTGGTCAAATGATTTAGTAAAAGTGTCAATATCAAACAACCAATCAGGACCATTGTAGATTTAGGAAATGATGTTCCTTGAATTGAACATTTGTGGATTCATCAATAATGTTCAGTCTAGGATTGAACACTCTATAATCCTTTGAGACGGAAGAATAACCTACAAAAAATCCTTCATCAGACTTAGATGAAAATTTTCCCAAATGATCACGGTGTTTAATTAAGACTGGACAACCAAATGATTTGAGAATCCAATAAATGGTTTCCTATGAAATATCAGTTCATAAGGTGTCATGTTACTTTCTTTAACAATCAGAGTTCGATTTTGCACAAAGCATAATGTGTTAACTGCTTCGCCCCAAGGTGATAGGCAGTTTAGCATCGGCTAGCATAGTTCTTGCTGCTTCAATCAGTGTTCTATTTCGCTTTTAACTACCCCATTTTGTTGAGGAGTTCTAGCTGTACTGAATTGATGGGCAATGCCTTTGGTTGCACAAAAGGATCTCATATTTTCATTTTTAAATTCTGTACCATTATCACTTCTTATTATTTTGACTTTGAGATCAAGTTGATTTTCAATTTTAGTGATAAATTTTTGAATGATTTGGGATGCTTCATTTTTATAAAGTAGGAGAAAACACATGTGAATCGAGAAAAGTCATCAATGATCACTAAACAATATTGTTCTTTCCCATACTCATTACATGAGTTGGTCCAAACAGATCCATGTGAAGTAACTTCAATGGAATATTGTTAGTGTTCACTAGCTTGGTTTTGTGAACGATTTATGTTGTTTTCCTTTGAGGCACGCTGAGCATTGATCACTAAAATTGAATTCCTTTTGAGGAAGACCAATTACATGGTTTCCTTTGACTAACTTGTTCATATTTTTAAAGTTAGTGTGCCCCAAACGTCTATGCCAAAGCTGTGACTCATCAAATGATGCTTTAGACAAAAGAATGTTTCTTCCTTAGGTGACGCAGAACACAGGTTTAAGACTATGTATTATTCTTCCTCGGAGTCTTTAAGACAATCCATTCTTCAGGAATCTGAAATCCAGGTTTCAGAATGTAGCAGTGAGTGTCTGTAAAGTGAGTGGAATATTTTTTGTCGCAGATCTAAGATACGCTTAGCAGATTGAAATTCAGTTATTCACAGTAATTCACTCTGTCAAAGCTCAGCATCCCATTTGTCACAGATCCTTCTCTTGTAATCCTGCCACCTTCTGAATCTCCACCGAATGCCAGAGTAGTTGTTAGGATCAGTGATCTACGTTTGATTGATTAGAGAGTATTGCAGCGGAAATCAAACAATGAATTAGACAATTCACAAGAATACAGTTGATATTCAAGTAAGAACCAAAGATTATAGAAAGAATTCTGCAAATCAAATATTTCATTCAATGCGCGCTTTTCGTGGTGGCAAATGTCACACTTACAATTAGGTCATCATCCCTTATATAGAATGTCGTGGTGGAACATTCCTTATATAGGAGATGTGACGTCTGCTGATGTCATTGATAGTGACATCTGACAGAATTATTCAAACTACCGAGTTTAACACAACTACTGAAGATGTCAAAACAGCTGAAATCTTCTTACAAAAATACTAAGTGTTAACTATCACTACAACTACTGAAAGAAACTACTGAAACTACAACGACTGAAGAACATGCTCTTCAGTTGTTTTACAAATACTGAAACAAAAGAAAAACTACTGAAAGGAAACCATCACAACAACTGAAGAATGCTTCTTCAGCTGTTGTAACAACTCTAAGGCTTTAGTACTTGTACTTGAACTTCAGCTATTGTCATCAGCTGATGTCTTCAGTCTTTGTACTTTAGCTGTTGATCTTCAGTACTTGTTCTTCAGCTGTTGATCTTTAGACTTTGGTCTTCAGCTGTTGAAGTCTTCAGTACTTTAGTCTTCAGCTGTTGAAGTCTTCAGACTTTGTCAAACAGCTGATCAAGTCTTCAGCAGTTGTTGTGATGTCTGTAGGACTTAGAGGTTTTTCTGATCAGGCTCATTGGTTCTTTTGGTCCAACAAACTCCCCCTGAACCAATGCAGCCAAAACCTCTAAACTTTATTGAAGATGTCCCACTTATTATTGTAGAGAGATTTGGTCTTTTTGTCTTCTAGATCAGCTCAGAAGTGACCCATATAAGCACAGGCCTGGGAAGAAGTCTCAATGATCTGTTTGGCAAAGGATGAATGGGAACTCTGTCTTGGGGAACTGGACACAGAGCTGTTACCCCATCCATGAGATCTACTTCCCACAATGAGTCTGTATGACTCCCTTGTATAGGCCTCAAGGAAGGTTATCTGTTCCTCCATGGTAAGTTCTTCAGCTCCTCCTTCCTTCAAAAAGTGATTCTGGCCCATAATATTCAGATAGGTATTTGACCTGTTTCCCATTTTTGAGTTCCACAGTTGTTATTACTCTATAAGCAAATTCATCAGGGTGATTACCCTCTAAGAACAACTGGAGCTCATTCTTTCTGACTTCCTCAAGCCTCTTATATACTAACCCCTTTTTCACCATTTTATTTTCCAGCATCTTTGTGGGGTCAGGTTAGCTTTATAGGCTTTCTTGAAGTCATCTAGGATTTCCCAGGGTGATACTACAAAGACCAGTGAGATCACTTCATCTACAATCTTCTTCACTTGGCCAATGTATCTCTGTGGAATGTTTTTCTTGTGAATCCTATGAGACACCCTGGATCAGGCCAAATCCTCACTCTTTCCTTTTGATATTGAAATGTATGTTTAAGAGTGTATAATCTGAGAGCATGCTTCTTCATGTTGATGATTGAAGATGTGGCAGCATATGCTTTGTCAACCCTCCTCAACAATTCCTCATCATGTTGTTTGTGAAGCTCTTCTTCTTCTAGCTTCACTTTCACAATTTGTCTTTGAGTTTCAGGAGTAATTGTTGGAGAGTGACTTGTGGCCTTCGGCAACTGTATAACAGCTGAGAGTGGCAGCCTATCTTCATCTCCATCATTATCTCTAGCCTCAGTACCCTTCTCTTCCTCTTCTGGGGTACTTCATCAGCTACTGGTTTTGAGGGTAGAGGATTTGGTTTGTGGGTTGTGGTTGTGGTGGTTTTGGTGTGGAAATGTTGACAGGCTGTTCTAGCATTCTGGATGTGAGGTCGGCTTTAGATTGCTTGACTAGTTCAGTCCTGCTCCCAGCACCAGCTTCGTTTAGGCTTCAATAACCAATCCTTTTGTGTATACTTCAGACAAACAGATCTTGGTGGTTATTGCCAAGATGTTGTCCCTGGACCATGCCTTGATCTCAATCAATGATCTACCCAGATATTTCGCTATGAACCTGATCATGATCTCTAACCTTTTCCTTTCCAACACATCATAACTTGCCCATCTAGCTTGGATTTCTTCAATCTCTAGTCTTCTGATTTCTGAGTCAAGTTTTTCAGTGTCGTGGCCTTGCCTAAACAACTGATCAATGATGTTATCCATTGATCGGCTGTGTTCGACATCAGCCTTCTTCACCATTGTCTCCAAGTCAGTCTCCTTCCCATTCTTCCTTTTCTTGTATGTGACATGAAAGTCTTTAGTACTTTCAGTCACTTTCTCCATGTCAGCATCCTTCACCTTCTCCTTTTCAGTTTCTTTCCTATCTGCCATCCTCTTTCTTTTTGCTTTCACTGACTGAATCCCCCCTTTTTGGTTGCATTGGTTGCAAGGGTTTGATTGTCAGAAAGCCTTTTGCTCACAACATCCTCTATCATGGGTTGTATAACTGAGGGAAGCCTCTCATCAAGGGTTTTAAGGACTATATCAGTGATTGTTGATGTGATGAGAGGTAAGGAATGTTGAAAGATAGCAGCTATTTGCTCAGGGGGGTTCTGTCCCTGAGAAATAGTGCCAGAAGCAGAGGCAGGTGGCTGAGTGTTTTGGAGTGGCTTAGTGTATGGGAGACCTTCAGAGGAAGGTGCCATCTGTGGGTTGTGAGGGGTAGATGGTCTTTGATCTTGAGAAATGTTGGCAAGCAGCTCTTTGAGACTGCTCACCTCATCCTCGAGGATGTGTTTTTTGGGCTAAAACATCATAAAAGAAGCCCAGGTCATCATCAGTGTTTACTGAATCACCTGACCTCCTGATAGAATCAGGATGAACATGCTCTGAGTGTAGATCAGTAGTAGCATGTGTCCCTTGGTCATGGTACTGGGGACTTCCTGCCTCAGGACCATGTCCTTCATCGGTAGTTGCCTCTGGTGAGGTCTTATGATAGTACCAAATTCATCCTGATCATTTGCTGAAGCAGGAGAAGTGGCAGCCTCACCAGAATTCGAATCTCCGTTTCTACACCTGAGATTGAATATGGTAACCCCTGTGCTATGGGATGTCAGAAGCACTTTGGTCCTCCCCCTCAATGGTTGGGCTATCCCAGTTGTGATTGGTATCTGGGGAGGGGGTGAGGAGTGCAACTAGTCAGCACTTTGGCAATCATGATGGTAGGACTTTGGGGGCGGTTTAGTGGGAGAGGGTGTGAAGGCGTATGCACCCGGGGAGAGTGGTGCGTTTCAATGGCAACCTCCTCAAGTGAGGAAGGTTCCAGATGTATAGATGCCCCAGAGATGGTTGCTACAGCTCCTGTTGAGAGAAACCTGAGCGGTTGAGGGTGAGTGAGTCTGTGTATCTACTGGGGGTTATGACCAGTAGATATAACCACGTTTGTGTTGCAGGGGCATCCTCAGGGACTCATTTCCCTGAGTAGCCTTTTGGCTTTCTTGTGTTTGGGTTTGGTGGGGACAAAGGATTTGGAGGTGGTGGCTGGGGTTCCAGCTGCGTGGGTTTTCGCAGTTTGGCAGCCAGTTTGAGTGACTGTCTGAGTTGTGCCTGGAGTATACTTCAGGCAATACAGCCGTGGCAGGACTCCAAGGCCAACAAGTCCCTCAGCTTTCAGCTGGTTTACTATAATGGCCATTAGGAACCGAGGATATAATATCCATCGGTTAGCTATAGGCTTGGAGGCCATCCTTGAGTTCAAGAAATAATATTTCAGAAAATTTAAGTGTTGTTGGTCAAGGATAGAGAATAATACCTGCTGCCACCTCATCGACATTTGATCCCAAGAAGAAGTCTTAGAGGAGCTAAGCATACATTCACCATATGAAAAATTAGTCGTTCCGCATCATGGAAATGTTTCTTCAGGATGGTAGAGGCACTAAGGTTACCCTGGTATCCATGTTGGGCAAATGATAGATCAGTGGTGCCCTTGGATACCCATGGGAAAGTGGCATCATCCAGTTGTAGGGTTTGTCGAAGGATTTCTGGAGTGATGACCACCTGACGATTGTTGACGAACGACTGGAGAGAGTCGGTTCATTCTCCCCAGTGACGTGGGTGACGTTCGTCCAGAACTGCTGGAGGATTCAGCATGAATGGTAGGATTTAGAAGGAAAGCCGTTTTGTATGGAGAGTTGATCATTAGATCAATGGCATTATCAAATTTGTCCAGAAGGGTGATTTAGTAAGGTAAGCAACACAGTTGTGTCTTGGTTTAAGCTTCATGTTCGCCATTGATGTGAGAGAAGGTTCTGAGTTTTTGAATGTTAGGTTTGAGATGATGAAGCTCTGTAAGACAAGGTATTTATAGGGTATGGTTATAAAGCAGCTGAAGGGTTTGGTATGATCATCAGTAGTTTTAAGCGACTGATGACGTGGTATTAACCTTCAGAGGTTGAAACACTGAAGTCTGGTTGTAGGCATCAGTAGTTAAAAACTACTGAAGACCATGGTTTTAGCTTCAGATGTTGGAAGCAGCTGATGACGTGGTGTTAGTCATCTAGTTTTTGTGAAACTACTGAAGACATGGTTTTGTCATCAGTTGTTTAAGATTGAAGCAGCATTTTAGAAACAACTGAAGAGAAATTCTCATCAGTAGTTTTCGTCAATTCATAGCTTTTTAGCTGTTCATATTGTCCTCAACACTTACTCTCAGTCTTTTTTGGCTTTGTTTTTTCAATTTTGCATAGGACTTTAGTACTTATCTGTTTGTACTTATTTGTGATATGGTTACAATGATCATCAGTACTTATTTACTGAGATCATCAGTAGTTATCACTTATTCTAGCTGAGCATACCAAGCCTTAACACTAGTTTTGGAAAGTCGAACTATCCAAAGGCTTAGTAAAAATGTCTGCAAGCTCATCAGCACTAGGCACAAAC
>CM046449.1:48914568-49007068 GCA_025506515.1 Flaveria trinervia
TGAGAATACAAAGCTTGGATATGATAAATCCAAGGTGAAATGCTTTAACTATGGCATGGTTGGCCATTTCTCAAGAGAGTGCAATGCCCCCAAGAGAAACAACTATCAAAGGAACTCTCCAGGCCAATCATTCTCACAGCCTAACTCAAGCTTCCACTCCAACAATCAACAACAACAGTATCATTAACACCAATCATATCAGAATCCACCCCAACTAACAAATCAAGCTCATGGAAGCAGCCAGTCTTCAGCCAGTGCTCTTGTAATAAAGCAAGATGGAGTATGTGACTGGAGTGTGTATGAAGAAGAAGTCAAGCTTCAATTTCAAAATCATGCTCTTATGGCTCACATCAATGATGGACCATCTCCAATGCCTACTAAGGTAAAATCTAACCTTTGTAGTGAAAAATGCATTAATGAATTGCAAGGGTATAGAGAGCATAATCACAAACTGGCTGATAAAATCAAAGAAGAAAAGGTGAAATCAGAGATGATGAAGAAGAAATAAAATACTTTGAAATCAAAATTAAATCTCTCATCTCTGATATAGAAAAACTACATGGTGAGAAGTATACTCTTGCAGCTGAGAATGAGCTACTTACTCAAAAGTTAGCTCAATCTAAAGCTCAACAATCTATGACTGAAGTGAAACTTGAAAAGTTTCAAATGTCTTCAGTCAAGCTGCAAGAGATGCTTGATTCCCAAAAGAATCCAAAGGACATGACAGGGATTGGGTATAATTCATGTCCTCCATCATACAATGACAACTACACTGTCATGCCTAACTCTGTCTCACTCTCTGAAGCAATTGAACCTAAAACTATGGAACCTAAATCTGTAGTGAAACAGGTGACGAATCCTCAAAACAAACCTGATGTTTATATTGAAACCAATGAGGATAAAATCAAGTTAGGTCCCAATCAAAATCAAGAGTGTTCAGACAAGACAGTGAGTGTCATGAAACCACCAAACCCTGTAAAAGCAATTGTACCTTTTATAAAATTCATACCATCTGTTTTACATGGAAAAAAGAAATGTGTCAAGATAGTGAAACCCACTACTGAGAGTAGTTCTGATAATGAGATTATATCTCCACAAAAATCAAGCAAATCAGAAAAGGTTTCACTGCAAAAGAAACAAACTGTAACACTGAGTTCAACACATAAAACATCATCAGACCCTCAGTCTTCAAGATTAAGGTAGGGAGTTGCGTTTGATATTTGTAACAAGGAACATGTTGACCAGTCTGAGAAAGAAGTGAGAAATAGGTTGAAGAAACAGAAACAACCCAGACAATTGAACAAAAATAGTGTTGTGAAGCAAACTACTAAAAGGGCTGATTCTGATTCATCACCTAAAGAAAAGAAAGTGAATCATCAAAAGAAAATATCAGTTGAGTCACACAAGAAAAAATGTGATTCAAGAAACAAACAAATGTATTGTGATATTTGTGAAATGTTCAATCACAAGGGAGATAAATGCTTCCTCAATCAATATTGTTCTATCTGTGATATGAATAATCACTCCATAAAAAATTTCTATTTCAACAAGTATTGTTCAATTTGTGACATGAACAATCACAATACATCTGATTGTTACTTTAATCAGAAGGGGTTGAGAATTCCCCAACACAAGCCCGTCTCAAAAACATCTATTGTTATGCACTATGTCAGACCTCATCTTCATAATACTCAATCTAGGACACCTAGATCAACAAATGAAAGAAATAACTTGAAGGAATTAGGAAGGGTCAAAGAAATAATCTCACAATGAAACCAAACTTGACCTTCCTAAGCAAAAACCAAATTTTGATAATGAAACTCGAGCTAAATTTTTACAAAGAAATAGAGACCAACGATTTCATTATTCATCTGAATCCTCAGTAGATGTTGATGAGATGACTCAATCAATTCATCATCAAAAATCTCCCAGAACACCTCCATCCAAATCACAATTTAGAGGGAAATACCAGGAGGTCACTATCATGAATAGGAACGGGAAACCCAAGACCATCATGGCTTGGGTTCCTCATTCTAATTAGTTCTTTTTGCTTGTAGGTTCATCCACACAGGTCTAATAGCCTATGGTACGTAGACAATGGATGCTCCTCACACATGACTGGAGATCGTTCCCTCCTTCATGACTTCAAGTACATACAAGGAACTACTATGGCATTCGGTGGAGATTCAGAAGGTGGTAGAATTACAGGAGAAGATCTGTGACAAACGGGATGCTGAGCTTTGACAGAGTGAATTACTGTGAACAACTGAATTTCAATCTGCTAAGCGTGTCTCAGATCTGCGATAAAAAATATTCCACTCACTTTATAGACACTCACTGCTACATTCTGAAAATTGGATTTCAAATCCCTGAAGAATGAGTTGTCTTAAAGACTCCAAGGAAGAATAATACATATTCTTAAACCTGTGTTCTGCATCACCTAAGGAAGAAACATGTCTTTTGTCTAAAGCATCATTTGATGAATCACAGCTTTGGCATAGATGTTTGGGGCACACTAACTTTAAAAATATGAACAAGTTAGTAAAAGGAAACCATGTCATTGGTCTTCCTAAAAAAGAATTCAATTTTATTGATCAATGTTCAGCGTGCCTCAAAGGAAAACAACACAAATCGTCTCACAAAACCAAGCTGGTGAACACTAACATACACCATTGAAGTACTTCACATGGATCTATTTGGACCAACTCATGTAATGAGTATAGGAAAGAACACTATTGTTTAGTGATCATTGATGACTTTTCTCGATTCACATGGGTTTTTTCCTACTTCATAAAAACGAAGCATCCCAAATCATTCAAGAATTTATCACTAAAATTGAAAATCAACTTGATCTTAAGGTAAAAATAATTAGAAGTGATAATGGTACTGAGTTCAAAAATGAAAATATGAGTTCTTTTGTGCAACCAAAGGCATTGCTCATCAATTCAGTGCAGCAAGAACTCCTCAACAAAATGGGGTAGCTGAAAGGTGAAATAGAACACTGATTGAAGCAGCAATAACGATGCTAGCCGATGCTAAACTACCAATCACCTTCTGGGCAGAAGCAGTTAACACATCGTGCTTTGTGCAAAATCGAACTCTGATTGTTAAGGAAAGTAACATGACACCTTATGAACTGATCTTCCATAGGAAACCATTTATTGGATTCCTCAAATCATTTGATTGTCCAGTCTCAATATTAAACACCCGTGATCATTTGGGAAAATTTTCATCCAAGTCTGATGAAGGATTCTTTATAGGTTATTCTTCTGTCTTAAAGGCTTATAGAGTGTTCAATCCTAGATTGAACATTATTGATGAATCTACAAATGTTCAATTCAAGGAACATTCGTTTCCCAAATCTACAAATGGTCCTGACTGGTTGTTTGATATTGACACATTTACAAAATTATTTGACCAATTTCACTTGTTTGATGCACGAAATATACATTCAGGTGATACTTCATCAACTGTAGAAAGAAGAGATAATTATCCATTGATTCCACCTACATTTGATGAACATATGAATGAAGATGTTCCTCTTCAAGCTGATCCCATCAGACAACTGTCACAAAACCTTAGTGTTTCTTCTGAAGAAGGTCCCAACCTGATACCATCTCACTCAGATGACTTGTCACATGATGATCAGAAATCAAAAACAGGCTTCTCATCTAGTAGAAACACAAGGTACATCAAATGATGCAAGCAATCTCATGCTACTGAAGATGTAGCAGTTTCTGAAACGAAGTTGACAATCTTCATAATTCAACAACAATACGAGACGAATGTGCCTCTGACCATAATGAACTGAATGTCTCCAATCTTGATGTAACTATTGCTGGTGACACCATTCCAACCACAAGAATACACAAGAATCATCCAGTTGAAACTATTATTGGTAATCTTAATGAGAGGGTGACTAGAAGCAAGTCTAGTATTTCAAACATATGTTTGTTCTCATGCTTTCTATGTCAAACATTACCCAAAAACATCAAAGAGGCACTTCAAGACAATAGTGGATTGAAGCAATGCAAGAAGAATTACTCCAATTCAAGAAGCTAGAAGTATGGCAACTAGTACATCTTCCCGAAGGACAATACCCTATGGGTACCAGATGGCTGTACAGGAACAAGACTGATGATAGAGGGATCATCATCAGAAACAAAGCAAGACTAGTGGCATAGGGATACACTAAGAAGAAGGAATCAACTACGACGAAGTGTTTGCACATGTTGCTAGACTAGAAGCAATCAGAATCTTTCTTGCATATTCTGCGTCCATGAAATTTACTGTTTATCAAATGGATGTAAAGTGTGCCTTCCTGTATGGAATGATTGTCGAGGAAGTCTATGTGAGTCAACCACCTGGCTTTGAAGATCCAGATTTCCCTCATATAGTTTACAGGCTTGACAAAGCTCTGTATGGTTTTCATCAAGCACCAAGAAAGTGGTATGAGACTCTATCATCCTTTCTTCTTGAACATGGATATGAAAGAGAAAAGATTGATCAGACTCTCTTTAGAAGAAAAAAAGGAAAAGACATGGTGTTAGTCCAGATCTATGTGGATGACATTATATTTGGCTCGACAAACAAGCAACTCTGCAAAGAATTTGAAGACCTTATGCATTCAAAGTTCCAAATGAGTGTTATGGAGGAACTCACCTTCTTTCTAGGGGTGCAAGTCCAATAAATAGCAGATGGAATCTTCATCAACCAATCAAAATATGTAGAAACCATGTTGAAGAAATTTCACTTTGCTGACTGTCAGTCTATCAGAACTCCTGTAGATACTAAAGTGAAGATTAGAACTAACCCTGAAGGCAAATCAGTGATCAGACTCACTATCAATCAATGATAGGTTCACTTATGTATTTAACAACTAGTAGGCGTGACATTATGTTTGGTGTTTGTGTGTGTGCCAGATATCAAGCTGATCCAAAAGAATCACATGTGAACGTAGTCAAGAGGATAATCAGATATCTGAAGGGCAAGCTAGGTCTTCGGTTATGGTATCCAAAGGAAGGAGAATTCAATCTCTATGCCTTCACAGACAGTGATTATGGAGGATGCAACTTCAACAGAAAATCCACTTCTGGCGGTTGTCAATTTCTTGGTCCCAGACTAGTATCCTGGCAATGCAAGAAGCAGACAAATGTGTCTATGTCCACAACAGAAGCTGAGTATATTGCTGCATCAGCATATTGCTCTCAAGTTCTCTGGATTCAAAACTAGATGCTTGATTATGGTTTTAACTTCTTGCACACACCAATTTCTAGTGACAACACAGCTGATGTCTTTATAACTAATAATCCAGCTCAGCACTAAAAAACAAAACATATTAAGATTAGATATCATTTTCTGAGAGACTGTGCTGAAACAGGTTTAATCAAATTGATTCAAGTACCAACTAAAAATCAATTAGCTGATTTGTTTACCAAGGCATTTGAACCTAGTAGGTTTGAATTTCTGGTTCAGTCAATTGGCATGATTAACCTTGAGTAAAAACCATTGAAAACAATAAAAAATTAAAAACATCAGAAAAACCACAAAAGAAATAAGTTTGATGAAGAAACGAATTCTCTGGGAAATGATATAATTACAGTCGTTATATCATTCACTATGCTTAATTTCAAAATGTAAAAGACTGAAATGACTTACCAGATATGTTGGTAGGCTCAACTTGGAAGAAAAGATACATGCAGTGATGAATTAAAGATATATTCAATTGTGAAACACTCATCACAAGTACATGTATGTTTTGGCTTCTGAATGCATGTGTGTCTGGTAGCCTAAACACACCAGGTAATGATACTTTATGAATCTTTTTCACCACATCATGTTTCATCTTTGTTTTGCTGAGCAAAGAGCTGATAAAACATGCACATAGTGCAGATGTTATGATCCAAAAGATTCCCAATGTGGAACACATTCAAAATTGGATGAATCAACAAAGTAATACATTCCAAGTGAATGAACAAAAGATTTTCTATCATGGATCACCTTCCAAAGTGAAGTGAAAAGAATCCCAATGTGGATCAACATGAAAAAGGATCAAACTAAAAGAATCCCAATGAGGATCAGTGAAAATCAATAAAGTAATACATTCAAAGTGAATGAACAAAAGAATCCTATCATGGATCACCTTCCAAAGTGAAGTGAAAAGAATCCCAATATGGATCAACATGAAAAACGATCAAAATAAAAGAATCCCAATGAGGATCAGTAAAAATGAGATTTCATGACCTAAGTAACCTGATAAGAAAAGTTGTGAAAAAGTTCTACCATGCATTGTATAAGGAGGGTTGATCATTTCATGCTTATGTGTGTGAGGTACACATTGAATAATTAATCAACCAAAACATGATAAAAGTCATTTGCATCAAAATATCAACTAGGTATGGGTTTAAGAGGACAAACATATCTTCAATCTTCAAGTACATGATCATGTCCATTAATCATAAAGGTTGCACAAGTGTAATGTAAGACTGATATGATCCCAACAAGAGATTTTTCTCTTCATTATTAATATTAATCAAAATAATATTCAAAAGGTTTTAAATCTTTAAAGTTTCTATCCAAATGTGGACATAAACTTTAGGGGGAGTAATTTAAAATTTTTGAGTAAGTCCAATTTTTTGTGTATAACTTAATTTGAAAACAAAACAAAAAGAAGTTTAGTTGGTGTTGTTGCAATAAGTCATACCATTATATCTTAGCCTATGAAGATTCTTAAAAGCATGATAAGTCCAAGATCTGTCAAAATTGGGAAACTTGTATCAATTGTGACATACAAGTCAATCCAAGCAAGACTTGACAACTTCAACAGTCAACTTCATAAGAAAAATCAATCAAGGACAGATCTTCATAAAATGAATAATCAATTCAATCACATTAACTTTTGAATAAGTTCAAAAGCTAATGCAGGTAAGTGCATTAATTGATGGAGGTGAAGGTAACCCATGCATGTAACTAATGCGCGTAACGTATATTTTCAAGTGCAACTAATGCGGACAATGATTTTACTCTGCATTCGTAGTGTGAAGTAAATGTGGAATTTACTCTACCGCATTTTCTACAATTAACAAATGCGGATGAACAGGTCTCTCTCGCATTTGCTACAGTGCAATGTTGACCAAGTGTTATCAACCGCATTTGGTATAGTCGCACAAATGCTGATTGACTTTGTTCTATCGCATTTGCTACTGTGTACAAATACGGATAGGATAAAACAAGTAACTCTATCGCATTTGTTACAATGAATGCTAATGAACACAATCACAAGTTATTCTTCTGCATTTACTACAACACATGCGGACAATCAAAGGTTTTAAGTTCTAACTTCCGCATTTGCAACAGTATACAAATGTGGAAAGAATAAAAAAATAAGAAGAAGAAACAAAACTTCCACATTTACAACAGTAGCCAAATGCGGACAGTCAATGTCAGAAGTTTGTCTTCCGTATTTGCTACAGTTAATAAATGCGGATGACCAAAAGTCAAACAAATTAACCTTCAGCATTTGCTATAGTGGTGACTGTATTTGCTTTTAAACTTGTAAAATCTTTCAAAATGTATCATTTGACTATTTAAAGGAATTCAAATGGGTCATTTAATACTTTTCAAATTTGAGAGACTTTATAGTGAGACGAGCGCAAACGTACAGTACACCATCTTCAATCATCATCATCATAAACATTCAAAGATTTTCGTGTGAATCTACTCAATCGACTTCTGTTATCGATTCTGAAACAACATTCGTATCGGAAATAAGGTGAAAATTTCATAAAAATTTTAATCAAGACCTAAGTTTCAGAATGTTAAACCTAAATCAGTCAATGAACCAACTGATAAGGAAGAACACAAAAACATGTTTCATTGATGTAACATAATACACCTTTTTGACTTCAATGAGCATGAAAACCAACAGAAATTCTTATCATCATGAAAATCTTGATATTCATGTTCGTTGTAAGAACAGAGCATGTTAAAAAAATGAAACAGTTGAAACAAATCAATGAAATAATATCTCATTAATGGTTCAAACATAGAAAATGTGATTGTTAAATGACAAACTCACCATTTGCCATGACAACAATGCAACAGAAATGACAAGCAGTCTTCCTTGCCAATTAAAGTCAAACTGATAACTAACACACATGTCTCTTGTGCAGATTACATGGCAAATCTTACATGGAGCAAGCTCCATAACGTCAGCGGTTATTTAAACCCTGATGTGCCTAAAGCCGAAGGACTTAGAGATATGATAAGATTCTTATCTACCACAAAGGTAACATATGCCATGACTGTGAGACCCACAATCTATAAGAATCTCATCAAGTCCTTCTGGGACACAGCTGAGGTAGTTGAAGCTGATGGTGTGAGAACATTAACTGGGAGAATCAACAATGAGCTCACTTTGAGGATCACGGAAGAGTCTTTTAGAAGATGTCTACAATTTGGTGATAATGCTAATGATCCTTAGGAACTAGATGATGAAGAAATAAATATTTTTCTTTAAAATTGGTTATGAAGGAAGTTATGAAGCAAAACAGATAGTTAAAGGATTAGTGGATCTGCCTTGGAGGTTTCTAATTCATATGTTCCAACACTGTCTGTCAAAAGAAAAACAGGATGGAATGACATTCCAATCCTCACATCCTCTGCAATACGTGCTCTCTGCACCAACAGGCGTTTAATATGTCTGCATATGTGTTCAATGGCCTAATTTCTAACATTCAAGAAGGAATAAGATACAAGTTTCTGATGTATCCAAGATTCATTCAATGTCTAATCAATGAATCATTCCATGACATTGTTAATGAAGGACCTGTGCTTGACATCCCTCACTATGATGCAAGATCCTAGAAATACATCAAGAAGAAGGACCCAAGGAACTTTTACAGTGGTGCCCACTCAACTCTTCTTCCTTGGATGATTCAGCAATTAAATCAAGCAGGTCAAGCTCAACCACCACCACAACCAATACCCCAACCATCACCACAACCAACTCCACAACCATCTCCACAAACATCACCCCAACCATCACCACAACCACAACCACAACCATCACCATAACCACAACCACAAAAATCACCACAACCAACTCCACAACCATCTCCACAAACATCACCACAACCATCACCACAACCACAACCATAACAATCACCACAACCAACACCAGAAACAACCCCTTAACCTTCACCTATATCACCTCTCATCAATCTCCATTATCACCACCACATCAATCACCTATGTCACCTTACCAACCTTTACCATCATCTCATGATCACCCTGCTGAAATTGAAGGATCAAAAAGTGCATCTAAATCATCCAAATCATCTTCTGATGAGGAGGATCATCATGATCAAATCCCTACAATGAAAGCACCTTCTGAGGCTGTTCCTTCAAAGAGCTATGCTGAATCTAACATCAACAGGCCTGATGAAAAGGATGAACTAGTATCTGAGCTCTTACAGAAAGTGGAAAGGTCTTTAAATAGGAGAGCTGGAATCATCAATGACAAAATTTTAGAGCTGGATGAGAAAGAAAATGAATTGAAAGAACTAAAAGAAAAATATAAGCTGAAAGAAAAGATAAAGACAAAGAGATTGAGTACTTAAAAGCTGCACTAAAACATTCCAGAGAAGAAGTCAGTGGTCATGTGACACTCTTGTTATTCAGACTATAGCAATGGAGGAACAAGAGAATATCATTGAGGAACAAGCAGAATTCATTTCTAGTCTTGAAAAAGAGCTTCAAAGACAACATAGAAGAATCTCTGAACTAGAACAGATAATTGAAAGTCAAAGAAGTAAAGTGGATGATGAAAAGAAAGATGAAGAATAAGAAAAGGTAAATATGGATGAAAACAAGTATGTTTTTGAAAATGAAGAAAAAGAAGGTGATGCAAGTCAAACAAAGTTTAAAGATCAAAGTCTAGAAATGGTGCTATACTCTGGAAACACATATGACTCTCACTATAAGAAAGCTGAATTTGAAGAAGTCTTCAGTGCATTAGACAGTTTTTCATCTAAAAAATTCAGCATAGATGATGACTTTTGGGAATTTGTAAACAATCAAAGGGCTGATTCAGAGCCTATTGTATTCATCCCTAAGTCACCAGTCATTTGGAAAAGGAGTTGACTATGCAAATTGTCCCTGCTATCTCTTTATCTGAAGAACAAAAGAAAAAATAAAAGAAATGTATGAAAAAGAAAAGAAAGAGGAAAATGAAAAATAAAAGAAAGAGAAAAAAGAAACAGAAAAGAAAGAGGAGGAGAAAAGTAAACTTAATGATCAAGAGCCAATCACACCTGAAAAGGTTCGTGAAGCTGTAGAAAAAGCTGAAACTTCTAGCCCTCAACTTCAAACTTACTCACGAAAAAGGAAATATTTAGCTGAAAAGGCTAAGGGTAAGAGACCAATAGTTGAAGAAGAAACAGTAAGAAACAAAAAGATGACCCAGAAGCTTAGTAGCAATTGCTGAATTTCTGGAAGAGCATGAGCATGTTGAAGCTCAATTGAAGAAATTAGCTGGTGCACTTGATTTAGAAGAATGTGAGATTGCTGGTGGATATGATGCTAAAAAGGATGTTCATATGGACAGTCCTATGAAAATAGCATAGGCAGCGGAAGAAATGGTGTCCAAAGCCCAAACTGATGACTTGATGATCAAAGCTATGTTTCTGATCAATCAAGGATATGATCCAGATGAAGTATTTGGAATGACATATGAAGGAATGAAAGAAGAAGAAGATAAAGTGAAAAGGCTGCTTGATCCAAACATTGAAACAGAATATGAAAAGGCAATCACCAAGGATGCTCCAATGCATAAAGAATCCTCTATGAAGAAATCAACCGGGTATGAAAGACCATTGCCAAGAAGGGCTCCCCTACACAAGATGTATTCAATGAAGAAATCATCCCCAACTCATGAACCATTATTTCCTGATCCTTATAATATGTCTGATAAGGAACTGAAGGACTATCTCTCAAGTCAGGGGTTCACAAGAAGAAGGATTGGAAACATGAAGACCAACTCATTAAGGGCTGCAACTCTTCAATTGATTAATGAGAAGAGAAAAAAACTTAAGAAGCTGGAAGAAGAATTTTCAAGCACTAAGCCAAGAAATAGAGTATCAGCTGAAGACATGATGCTGAACCAGAAAGACCAAGAACTACTTGCTCCTGTACTACACAAGTACCTGAATGGTTTGCAGAACCATCTCAGTTGAAACTGAAAGAAGGATTGACCACTGCAGAAATGATCAGAGGGGTGTCTACTCCCAAGGGTAAAGTTGATCAAAAAATAATAGCATGGAAGTATGACAGTAGATGGAATATGTTCATGGTGAAAAGGATCTCAGGGCTAGTACAATTCTTTACAGAGTACTCAGCTCTTGTAAATGCCCTAGAGATTCATGATTTGAAGGAACTAGCTCAACTTGAACTGATCAATCATGCAGCTATGTTCAGGGGATATGAATTTGAGAACATACTTAAGATGTTCAGAAGAACAAACAACTTCAATTTCTTAAAGAAATATGCATGAGAAAAGATAAAACATTTGTCAATCCCCTTAAGAAGAAGAAAAAGATACAAGCAGAAGAAATTGTATTCCCTGAGCTGAAGGTGAAGCCTACAGAATCATTAAAAAGGAAAATGGTGTCTGGTACTCATTCCTCCACACCCATCTCAAATGTGTACTATGATGAGAAAACTTATGAGATGGTATTGAAAGGAAGTGGGGAGGAAAGGAGGGAGCTGAACTCAAATTATTCAGTGGATATGAGGTTAGATTGCTTGATGTATCATATATGTATTACATATACACCAGACTTTTCAGGGAATGAATAATAAACTGGGAGAGTTGGATATGCGCTTCTTTCTAAAGTGCATCAAGCTGCTAAAGCTGGCATATGATCAGATAAGAGCCAAAAGAGAGAAAAGAAAGAAGAAGAAGACACTATTGTAGCTTGGCAACATTGTAAAACATGAGGTTGATGTGGGGGAGCTTATTGTTACATAGAGATGGACTTTCTACAATTTCTATATGGGAGCCTATTTCACTAAAGAAGCTGCCAATGGAAGCCATCTACAACATGAGCAAGATGAAGATTCAGGTGCTAAGCAGAGAAAGGATGTCAGAAGCAATAGATTTTGTGAATATGATCAAAGCTATACTGGATCCTACTAAAGGTGCATTCATCTTACCCCCACAAGACCTAGTAGAATCTTCACAACATCAATCACCTCCCAAACATTGAGGAAAACTTGGTTGTATAATCCTGAGGGGGAGTATTGTTGGACCCTTAAAAGGATCATACATGCCAACTCAATGGGTGATTTGATAATTGTTCTGCTGAAATCCCTTAAGTCCAAGAAGAAATGTGGATGAAGAATCTGCTTGTAACACCCCGAAATTTCTGTTTAAATGAAAGGAAAAGAAAAGTTAATGGAAAGAATAGAAATTTTGCAAAAGTGGAAGGGGAAAAAGTGTACAAAGTACATTTTTATTATTTTAAGGATTTAAGGGCATGGGTGCCCATTCTTCCTTTACCATTTTCTTCTCATGGCTGAAAAGAAGAAGAGAGAGAGAGACTCTCGGTTCTAGAGAGAGAAAGAGGAAGAAGAAGCTGAAAAAGGTAAGTCTTCTCTACTTTGAGCTCAGTTTCAGTTGAGTATTGAGTTCTTGACTGAAGTTCCAGTTGTTTAGAGTTTACTTTCGGGATTCAAAGAGCTGAATCGAAGTGGGTCTTGAACGGGAAGAGTGTTGTTCAAAAGCTGCTAAAGGTGAGTTTCTAGAACCCCTCTTTTATGGATTTTTAACTGATTTGGGGCTATTATGCATACTAAGTAAACGTTTTGAAAGAAATCGTGGGTTTACATCTTTATGTTCGTATGTTGTATGTATGTATGCATGTTATAGTGATGATTATGGGTTAGAGATGATGATTAGCATGCTTAGGTGCCCTTAGTCTGTTAGATCTGTGTTTGGGTATGCTTAGAATGATTATCGGGTGAAATTGGTAACATAGAAAACATTTCAGAATGATTCAGATGAACGTGAACAGTGGTCCATGCGCCTGAATTGTTGGCCATGCACCTGAATTGCTGGCCATGCGCCAAAGGGGTGGCCCATGCGCCCAAGGGGGTGACCCATGCGCCCAAAAGGGAGGCCCATACGCCCAGTAATTGGCCAGGCATCCAAGTTGCTGGCCATGCGCCCAGCAGATGGCCCATGCGCCTAAAATTGCTGGCCATGCACCCAGCAGATGGCCCATGCGCCTAAAATGGCTGGCCATGCGCCCAGCAGAGATGGCCCATGCGCCTGAATTGTGCCATGCGCCCAGAGTTTTAAAATGTTAAGTGTTGATGTGCCTAATCAGGGCAGAAGCGCCCAAATAGTGCCCATGCGCCCAGACTGTTTTACACTTAGAATGTTTATGCTCATGCACCTGGAAGGACCCATGCGCCCACTTTGGACTTGAGGTTTTCTAAGTGGATTTTAAGGGGTATAATGGGGAGATAAGCTTGGTTATGATGTGATGGCTTATGTTTGTTATGCATGTATGATGTGCTTGTATTGGTGATGGTGTATGTTTATGTTTATATGTGTTCCTTATTATATATGTATGTCTTCCCTTGGCTTTGCGTTGAACGTTAATGAATGTAATGGAAGTATTATGTAACGTAAAGTGGAAGATAATGAAAAGAGGAAGATAATGAATGAATGCATACATGAATGAATAAATGAATAAAAGAGAAAGTATTGAATGGCTTGCAAGCATATGTATGAGGTGAGCGACTCTGTGTCGCAACAGACTCGAAAGAGGTCCTTGTCGCGTATCCCGGTACTATGTCAGTCTTCGGACATGAGTCGGGGGTTTGTTTGTCAGGCCCCGGCACAGTATCAGTCTTCGGACATGAGTTGGGGGTATTGCATGAGACAGGATACAGATTGCGTACTCCGATACTGTGTCAGTCTTCGGACATGAGTCGGGGGTTTGTGAGTAGGCCCCGGCACAGTATCAGTCTTCGGACATGAGTCGGGAGTATTGCATATGACGAAAGTCACGGATGATGAGATCCGTGTCGCGTATCCCGTGACTGTGTTAGTCTTCGGACATGAGTCGGGGGTTTGCTTGTCAGACCCCGGCACAGTATCAGTCTTCGGACATGAGTCGGGGATATTGCATGAGACGAGATAATGAGGTGAGGAACTCTGTGTTGCAACAGACTCGGATGGAGTTCAATCCCTGTGATTGACTCATATGGGATCTTTGTCGCGTATCATGGTGCTGTGTCAGTCTTCGGACATGAGTTGGGGGTTTGTGAGCAGGCCTTGACACAGCATCAGTCTTGGAACATGAGATATTGCAAGAGACAAGATTCGAGTAATAAAGAGTCCTGAATGAAAGATAATGTATGAAAGAACGAAGTATGAATGAACGTAAATGAATTATCGTAATAAAGTACTGAACATGATCCTTGTCATTCGACCTCAGTAATCGTGGCTGAGTGCCACGAAGAGGGTAAAGTCTAACCGGATCTAGAAAAAGAAGTGAACGATAATGTAATACGTTGAATGAACAAAGTTAATGAACGTAATGGAAGATAATAATGATATTATCTGTATGTACGTATGATGCATGATCACGAACGGTTATAAAGTATAGCATGTTTTGAAATAAAGTAAAGAACAGTTTTAACAAAAAAGTATGTTTTATTATAAAACTAGAACTCACTCAACGTCGCTGACTTTTGTATGCATGATACTTGGCAGGTATATGTTGATGCTGAGGAGCTGCAGGCATGGATGCATAAGCTACTGGGAGCATTTTGAGGCTAGCATCCGTATTTTGACATGTCATGTATTTTGAGATGAAAACTGATGTTGTAATTGACATGTTTTAGTTATTAATGAATGTTTTAATTCCGCTGCAAAATTAATATATGTTTTCTAATGTTTTATGTGCCATGAACCACCAGCTGTAAAGTGCCCGGGAACGGGGCCTTACAAGTCTGCTAAGAAGAACAAAGTATTGTCTCCCGCATTTGTCAAATGCGGAAAGCATAAAACAAATACAGACAAGTATTTTTCTTCCGCATTGACAAATGCGGAAGACCAAGAATGGATGCAGACAAGTACTTACTCTTCCGCATTGACTAAAGCGGAAGACAAAGTAAATACGTACAAGACTTTGCTCATCCGCATTGACAAATGCGGATGACCGAACAAATGCGCACAAATATTTGTTCATCCGCATTAACCAATGCGGATGACCAACATACTAATGCGGTTGATCAAGTGAAAAAATGCTGATCAAGTTAACTCATCCGCATTTGTCAATGCGGATGAACAAGCAAAGATGCGGATGAAGACATAGACTAGTTCTGATGTAATAGGTTAGGGGTAGTTTAGTCATTTTGTAAAAGCATCTTGTCTGCTTATAAATAGAATAGATACCTCGTACATGAGGTAACGGCTAATAGATAGAGAATTTTTTTGTAATTATTTTCTGTAATTTATCAACTTTCATATATCAATACAAAAGCATTTATGAGTAATTTTCTTGCATTGAATGTTCTTTGATTGTTTGTTTTTGCCACTTAATCATTGACTTGGTTCCCATATTCGATTCACAGTAATAATATCACTCTTACTCAACCCCAGTCAATTGGTATCAGAGCTTTGATTCTCGATTCTTTTTCAGATCTACGAAAGAACTGAATAGAATTCGATTGATCTGGAAATCAAGTTGCTGTTAGAGTATATGATATTCTCTACTTATTAAACAGCAGAAATTACTCTTGTCAACATATACTCATCAAAAACAAACAACACCAACAACTCAAGAAACTCAGTATCATCACAGATCTGTTTCTGAATTCTATTGGAACTGTTGGACTAAGTTGGACTAATCAATCCTAAAATCATCTAAATCTATATTATACAAGTTAAACACATAGTTAAAATGGATTCTAACAGCTACCCAGAACTTGGTCATACACCTAAACCTCCAATGCTTAAACATAAATTTGAGTTTAAACAGTGGAAAATCAGGTTTAGGAATTACATCATAGGTGTAGATCCTGATTTCTGGATATCTATATGCAAGGGGCCACACATCTGTGTTACTCTGTCTATAGATCAAGCTCAATATACAGAACTGCTAGAATACCCATTGAAGATCTGACCTTAGATGAGGAAGACTACAGAAAATCAAGATAGACCTCAAAACCTACTCAATTCTGACTCCAACACTCAAGATGGATGTGCTGAAAAGACTGGAGAAATATGGAACTGCAAAAGCTGTGTGGGATGCACTCAAAATCATGTGTGAAGGAAGTAGTGAAGTGGCTGAAATCAACAAAGACAAGCTTGTTAATCAATATGAAACATTTCACCACACCAAGGGAGAATCAATCTCTAAGCAACTGCATAGATTTGTACAGTTAGTAAATGACTTGGAAATCATGGGAGTCACTTACAAAATTAAAGAATTAAACAAAAAGATGCTCCACAGTCTCCCTGAAAGCTAGAAACAGAATGTAACCATGCTGAAAAATATTCTTGATCTTGAGAGTACTACTCTAGACATCATGATAGCCAAAATTGAAGCTTTAGAACTTGATGAAATAAGTAGAAATCTTGGTGGACCTAGAGTAATTGAGGCTTACAAATTTCCATCAGAATCTCCTTATTTGGAAAATGCATACATCACTGAGGAGGATGATTTTATCTCATCTAGAGATCAAATAAACAATACTAGGTTCATTGCAACTCCACCAATCAATCATCCTACAACCTCATCTCAACCTCCTAGAGTCACTACTGCTTCTCAAACTCCCAGAGCCAATACTGTTCCTCAAACCAATCATGAATACTCAAGATCAGAAGAACAAAAAGAAATTACAATGCTTTTGTTGCAAGCTTTGAAGCCTACCTGGGAGGAAGACTCACTTCTACTCATCTCATTCAAGAAGATCAGGAGGAAATGGATCCAGATGATATGAAAGAAATGGATCTACAATGGCAAATGGACATGATTGCAATGAGAGTGAAGAAATTCTTCAGAAAAAGAAGAAAGCTGAGCCTAAATGAGAATAAAAAACTTGGATATGATAAATCCAAGGTGAAATGCTTTAACTGTGGCATGGCTGGCCATTTCTCAAGAGAGTGCAATGCCCCCAAGAGAAAAAACTATCAAAGGAACTCGCCAGGATAATCATCCTCACAGCCTAACCCAAGCTTCCACTCCAACAATCAACAGTAGCAGTATCAATAACACCAATCATATCAGAATCCACCCCAACTGACAAATCAAGCTCATGGAAGCAGTCAGTCTTTAGCCAGTGCTCTTGTAATAAAGCAAGATGGAGTATGTGACTGGAGTGTGTATGCAGAGGAAGTCAAGCCTTAATTTCAAAATCATGCTCTTATGGCTCACATCAATGATGGACCATCTCCAATGCCTACTGAGGTAAAATCTAAACTTTGTACTAAAAAATGCATTAATGAATTGCAAGGGTATAGAGAGCATAATCACAAACTGGCTGATAAAATCAAAGACGAAAAGGTGAAATCAGAGATGATGAAAAGAGAAATAAAATACTTTGAAATCAAAATTAAATCTCTCATCTCTGATATAGAAAAACTGCATGGTGAGAATTATACTCTTGCAGCTGAGAATGAGCTACTTACTGAAAATTTAGCTCAATCCAAAGCTCAACAATCTATGACTGTAGTGAAACTTGAAAAGTTTCAAATGTCTTCAGTCAAGCTTCAAGAGATGCTTGGTTCCCAAAAGAATCCAAAGGACATGACAGGGATTGGGTATAATTCATGTCCTCCACCATACAATGACAACTACACTGTCATGCTGACTCTGTCTCACTCTCTGAAGCAATTGAACCTAAAACTATGGAACCTAAATTGTAGTGAAACAGGTGAAATCCTCAAAACAAACCTGATGTTATATTGAAACCAATGAGGATAAAATCAAGTTAGGTCCCAATCAAAATCAAAGAGTGTTCAGACAAGACAGTGAGTGCATGAAACCATCAAGCCCTGTAAAAGCAATTGTACCTTTAATAAAATTCATACCATCTATTTTACAAGGCAAAAAGAAATGTGTCAAGATAGTGAAACCCACTACTAAGAGTAGTTCTGATAATGAGATTATATCTCCATAAAATTCAAGCAAATCAGAAAATGTTTCATTGCAAAAGAAACAAACTGTAACACTGAGTTCAACACATAAAACATCATCAGACCCTCAGTCTTTAAGATTAAGGCAGGGAGTTGGGTTTGATATCTGTAACAAGGAACATGTTGACCTGTTTGAGAAAGAAGTGAGAAATAGGTTGAAGAAACACAAACAACCCAAACAATTAAACAAAAGTAGTGTTGTGAAGCAAACTACTAAAAGGGCTGATTCTGATTCATCACCTAAAGAAAAGAAAGTGACTCATCAAAAGAAAATATCAGTTGAGTCACACAAGAAAAAATCTGATTCAAGAAACAAACAAATGTATTATGATATTTGTGAAATGTTCAATCACAAGACAAATAAATGCTTCTTCAATCAATATTGTTCTATCTGTGATATGAATAATCACTCCATCAAAAATTGCTATTTCAACAAGTATTGTTCAATCTATGACATGATCAATCATATACATCTGATTGTTACTTTAATCAGAAGGGGTTGAGAATTCCCCAACACAAGCCCATCTAAAAAACATCTACTGTGATGCACTATGTCAGACCTCATCTTCATATTACTCAATCTAGGACACCTAGATCAACAAATGATAGAAATAATTTGAAGGAATTAAGGAAGAGTCAATGAAATCATGTCACAATGAAACACAAACTTGACCTTCCTAAGCAAAAACCAAATTTTGATAATGAAGCTTGGGCTAAATTTTTACAAAGAAATAGAGACCAACGATTTCATTATTCATCTGAATCCTCAGTAGATATTGATGAGATGACTCAATCAATTCATCATCAAAAATCTCCTAGAACACCTCCATTCATCACAATTTAGAGGGAAATACCAAGAGGTCACTATCATGAATAGGAACAGGAAACCCAAGACCATCATGGCTTGGGTTCCTCATTCTAATTAGTTCTTTTTGCTTGTAGGTTCATCCACACAGGTCTAATAGCCTATGGTACGTAGACAGTGGATGCTCCGGACACATGACTAGAGATCTTTCCATCCTTCATGACTTCAAGTACATACAAGGAACTACTATGGCATTCAGCGGAGATTCAGAAGGTGGTAGAATTAATTAATCAACTATAAGAGTTGCTAAATAAGAGGTCTATTCAACCGGGTATCTCTCCATGGGGTGCTCTATTTTTATTTGTAAAGAAGAAAAAGTGTAGTATGAGAATGTGCATTGACTACCATGAGTTAAATAAATTAATGGTAAAGAATCGATACCCTTACCGAGGACTGATGACTTATTTGCTTAGGTCCAAGGTGTTAGTTGGTTCTCGAGGATAGATCTTCGATCTAGTTTCCATCAGCTGAAGGTGAAGGATCAAGATATTCCTAAAACAACTTTTTGTAGCGTGTTATGGACACTAAGAATTTCTCGTGATGTCTTTTGGTTTAACCAATACACCAGCTGCTTTTATGGACTTGATAAATCAGGTGTGTTGGTCGATGTTGGATAAATCAATAATTATGTTCATTGATGATATCCTGATTTATTCAAAGAGCTAGGAGGAGCATGTTGGTCATATTGGTAGGTACTAGAGACGCTTAGAAGGGAGAACCTGTATGCGAAGTTTTCTAAATATGTGTTCAAGTTGCGAGATGTTTAGTTTTTGGATCATGTTGTTAATCCTGAAGGGATCATGGTGGACCCGGTGAAGGTTGAAGCGGTGATGCAATTGGAAGTCCTCAAAGACGCCATCTGAGATCCGTAGTTTCTTGGGTTTGGCAAGCTATTATAGAAGATTCATCCAAGGCTACTCCAAGATATCCAAGATAGCTTCTCCGTTGACCAAGTTGACTCGTAAGGATGTAAAGTTCATATGGGGTCTAGAGCAGGAGAATGCTTTCGAAGAGCTAAAGATGAGATTGACCCAAGCTCTTGTCTTGAGGTTGCCTGAAGGGAGCAAAGACTTGGTGGTCTATTCGTATGCTTCTTATTCAAGATTAGGTTGCATGCTGATGCTAGAGGGGAAAGTTATAGCCTATGTGATCCGTTAGTTGAAGATCCACAAGGTTAACTATCTACTCATGATTTGGAGTTAGCGGTTATGGTCTTTAATTAAGGAATTAGAGGCACTACTTGCATGGGACGAAGTGCACCATCTACAATGATCAGAATAGCTTGAAGTACTTCCTCTAGCAAAAGAAATCGAACATGAGGCAAAGAGGATGGTTGTAGCTTATCAAGGATTACGGTTATGAGATCCATTACCATCCGAGCAATGCTAACATGGTGGCAGATGCCCTTAGCCGAAAGGAGAGAACCAAGCCGATTTGGGGGAATGTTTATCAGTTGATTATAACCTCCGATGTGATGAAGCATGTCAAAGAATTTTAGAATGAAGCACTGAAAGAAGATCATATTAACTCTAAAAGGATGAAAGGTCTAGTTGTCGAGTTGGGGGAGAACACTCTTGGTGTTACGACCCGATTAGGGCGGATGTGGACTGTAATACCCCGAAAAGTCAAAATGAGTAATCGATAATAATAGGCTTAATTAGTGGGTATTTAATAAAGTAAGGAAACGAGTTATGGGCTAAATTAGACTTATGGGCAAGAGCCTAAGTTATTTGGGGCTCATAATCAGCCCTTTAACCCATCTAATCAGCCACCATCTTCCACATTTGAATCCTAGCCATGAAAATTCATAGAGAGAGAAAGTAGAGATTTGGAGCATCAAACCATAAGAAAGGAGCAACAAATCCAGGTAAGAATCGATCTTTAAACCCTTCTGTAGATCAAACCCGAATTCTAGGGTTTTGGGTTTTGAAAAGTTGCAAAGAATCGCATAAATGACACATTTTTACGTATGAAAACATGTAAAAAGCTTAGATATAGCCTCATGGATGATAAACTAAGAGATTGGACGTAAAAAGTTGCGATTTTGGGTTAAAAACGGGCTGGTTCATAATTTTCATGCAATCTGCGAAACTGTTTGTGCATCCAGCGATTTTGCATATTCAAGCTACGAAACTGTGGGTTTCTACGAAACTATTGTTTCGCAAGTAATTTTGCAGTCATGGAATTCCAACAAAAGTTGGGCGAAACTGGCAGCGAAACTGGCAGCGAAACTGTGAGTGAAACTGGCAGCAAAACTGTCAGCAAAATTGCTAGCGAGACTACTTATCTGGTAGCGAAATTAGCAAAGAATTTAAGCATAAATTAACCCCTTTAAGTGTTAACTTATCTGCAGGCTGTGTAGTGTGATCCTAGCCTAGAAAGCTTAGTTAGAGGTTACTCACGGTATCCAGGTGAGTTCTAGATCCCCTATTTGTAAGTTTTTCCATGTTTTGGGGTTATTATGCATACTAAATATACGTTTTTAAATGACCGAGATTTTATGGGTTTTAGTAGGAAGATCGATTTTTTTCTATAACGAAATGTGTTATATAAATGTTTAAAAACAAAAATTTTTCGCGCTAACCTGGCAGCACGGCCCCAGCCCCCGAACCCCCGTTGTCCCACGGAGGGTCAATTATGTTTTATAATGACTAGTACTTGGCGGGCTGTGTACTTAAAAGTTAAGTATTACATCTTAAAGTGGAAGATGATACTAATGAAAAGTGAAACTTAATGAATGTTACCCCCAGGCCCTTTTGATGATGAAAAGTCTTGCAAGCACTATGATAGACATCACTTACGTGAGTCTGATGTATGATGATTGATCTGTATTCATGAGCGGGCTATGTGCCTTGCAGTGTGGATCAACTATCAGGGGTTAGTTACCATGATGATGTGTACCGACAGGGATCGACATTCGTTGTCAATCAACATGGAGCTCTTGCTTTGTGCAATATCGTTTATGATGAAGTGAAAGATATGAAAGAATGAAAGATAACTAACATGCTTATTAAGATGCAAATGTTATGTATTATGATGTATGCGTGGTCATTATATGAAGGATAAAGTTTATATTTTCTTATTTACCTAAACTAGAACTCACTTAGCAAAGCTGACTTTTATGCATAATATTTGACAGGTAATGTTGATGCTAAGGATGCCACAAGGGAGCTACTTGGAGAACAATGGATGGCATTCCGGTTTACGAATCTTTTATTTTAATTTAAGAAAAAGTACTATGTTTTATTTACAAATGAAGGACAAATGTATGAGTACAATATAATTTCCAAGTTTTAAATGAATGTCTAATTATTTTCGCTGTGTTGTTTTGTTATTAAAATGATTTTATGCTATGATTAACCAACTGTGAAGCTTCTCAGGAGCGGGGCCTTACATGGATTCCTCGTTGTGGAGATCTATAGGGGAATACAACAGATGAGGCTCACAAGACTTGATATTCTATTCATCCTAGTGCCACAAAGATGTATCAGGATTTGAAGAAAGATTACTAGTGGCCGGGAATGAATCATGACGTGGCTAGGTACATGAGCAAGTGCCTGACTTGTTTACAAGTAAAGGGGGAGAATCAAAAGTCACACAGGAAGATCCAGCCCTTGGATATAACCAAGTGGAAATAGGAGCACACCACCATGGACTTCATTACAAAGTTGTCGCATACAACAAGGGGATACGATGTCATATGGGTGATAGTTGATCGTCTAACAAAGAGTGCGCACTTCCTATCAATCTGTGAGACATTTTTATCAGAGAGATTAGTAAATCTATTTATCAAAGAGAATATAACTCGCCATGGTGTACAGGTGTCTATCGTGTCTGACCGTGACACTTGGTTTACATCCATGTTTTGGGAGAGATTTCATGATGTGATTTGGACGAGGTTACATATCAGTACGGCTTACCATGCTTAAACAGATAGTCAGTCAAACAGAACCATTTTGATGAAAGAAGATATTCTTTGGTCATGCGTCATTTATTTTAGTGGAAGTTGGGACGAACACTTACCGTTAGCCGAGTTCTCATATAACAAAAGTTATCATGCCAACATTGGTATGTCCTCTTATTAGATGCTATATGGTAGAATGCGTAGGACGCTCGTGTGTTATGGCGATATCAGACAGAAGGAGTGGGAAACATTGAAGTTATTTAGGTTATTAAGGCTAGGATCAAAAAGTTGGAGAAGTCAGGGCCTTTATGAAGGCAACAAAGGATAGACAAAAGTTGTGCATTGACAAGAGACGTAGACTGATCAAATTCAAGGTGGGCAATAAAGTAATGTTGAAAGTTTTTGCCTTGGAAAGGGATCATCAAATTCAGGAAGTGGGGAAAGTTAAACCAAGGTATATAAGACCCTTTCGAATCATTGCTCGGGTAGGGGAAGCAAACTATCGATCAGAGTTGCCCGATGAGCTAATTGGGATTCAACTAGCATTCCATGTATTTGATGTGAGGAAGTGTTTAGCTAACGAGGATATGGTGATTCCATTTGAGGATATTGAGGTGGATGAACGACTCAATAATGTAGAGCAACCAGTGGCCATTATTGATAGAAAAAGAGAAAAGGCCAAGGAATAAAGTGGTTCCGCTGGTACGAGTATAGTGGAGACACAAAGATGGATCGGAATTTACATGAGAGTTTGAGAAGGAGATCAGGCTGCACTATCCTCAATTATTTAGTGACTGACAGATTTCAAGGACGAAACCTAAATAAGTGGGGCAGACTTGTAACACCCTAAAATTCGAAACAAGCCAATTAATAATAATAGGCTTAGAGGGGGGTTTTTTAAAATAAAAAAAGAAAGAAATGAATTATGGACCAAATTAACCTTACGCGTTATGTGTTAGACGAGTTTAACGTCCCGTGAACACCCGGTAAATAAATACAAATCAACCATATTTCTTCATTTAAAACACAAACATCCAACCTTCTAGAGAGAAAGTATAGAGAGAGAAAGGATTGAAGATTTGTATTTTTGGGCATAAATAAGAAGGAAATAGGAAGAATCAAAGTAAGAATAATCATCCAAATGTCCCTTTTAATTATACTCATATTCTAGGGTTTTGGGGTGTTGAAAAGTGGTAAAGAATCAACACAAAAGTCACGTTTTTATGCATGAATCATGTAAAAAGCTTTGATATAAGTTCATGGATGGAAAACTAAGGATTTGGATGTAAACAGTTCAAGCTTTTGGTCAAAACGAGCGGGATAATTATTTTTATGCGTCCAGAGAAACTATGAGTTCGTTTAGAGAAACTATGAGTTCGTCTAGAAAAACTATGAGTTTGTCCAGAGAAACTGTCAGTTCATCCAGAGAAACTATCCATTCTTCCTTCAAAACTGTGGATTCATCCAACAAAACTATATTTTCGCAGCCATGCATTCCACCGAAAGTTGAGCGAAAATGCCACGTGAAACTAGCAGCAAAACTAGCAGAGAAACTATGTAGAAAATGACCTGTTTGTATGTTAACTCATATGCAGACTGTGTATCATGAGCATACGGTAGGTGAAGTTATTTGCGGAGACCAAGTGTGTTCTAGATCCCCTATTTTACAAGTTTTCAATGGTTTTCGGGGCTATTATGCATACCTTCGTGATGTTAAATGTTTAACTATATGACTTTTGAGATGTTATCCGTAAGATGTATGATTACTGTACGAGAAGTACGATGAATAGTTAAGATAGTGCTTGATAGGTTAAGTGATACCAATGTGCCTACTTATGATGCTTTATGAGGTTATGATGCCTTAAGCTACTTTCTTGTGATGAAAAAGTTTTTTATGAAAGCTTTACTTGAATTCTATATGTGTAACAAGTATAGTATTATGTAAAGGGAAGGGAAACATAATATTAATGAATAATGGAACTTAACAAATGTTACCCGGACCCATATGATGATGAAAAGTCTTGCAAGCACTATGATGGACTTCACTTATGTAAGTCTGATGTATGATGATGGACCTGTATTCATGAGCGGGCTATGTGCCTTGTAGTGTGGATCAACTGTCGGGGGTAGCTACCATGATGATGTGTACTAATAGGGATCGACATTCATTGTTTTGAAATATATGAATAAGTATTTTATTATAAATGTAGAACTCACTCAGTGTAGCTGACCTTGTATGCATAATAGTTGGTAGGTAATGATGCAGCTGAGGAGTGCAAGCATGGATGAGATAAGTACAACTATAAGAAAAATGTTTTGTCATGTATCTACAATGATATATGAAAATTTTAAATTCCGCTACGAAATGTCATTTTTTAAATATTTTACGCTATGAATGACCAACTGTAAGTGTTCGGGAAACGGGGCCGTACACCCCGTTTGGTTTCAGGTCCAAAACTGGTAATCCATTTAGATAATAGGTAGGAATCGATTATCTAACACATAGATATTCATTGTTGTTTAAACTTTGAAAATTGAATTAATTAACTAACAAAAATTTTGCATTAATTAAATATAAGATTATGCATATCAATGTCTATGTCATAATGTTCAAATCTTTTAAATTTAATCTTCACGAAATACTTTCGACTAAATGCTGCAAATATGGGTTAGTGCGGGATAATAAATATCAACACTTTCTTATAGCTATAGTCTAACAAGTTGAAATACCACAATACAAGATGTCTAAGTTTAAGTCAATAGTGCATTAGGAATACAATCACATGTTTAATATTGATAATGATGCTACAAGGTCTTAATATATTTCATCTCATACATTAAGAATTTTAGTGTCAGTATTAAGGCTTATATACATTCTTAACCTATTACATCAAGAACTTTAATGTCAGTATCAAGGCTTATATACATTTCTTAACCATATTTCTATGGTCGGAAAACTAAGTCTATCATAGTTAGATACTTACTCTTAATATGTGAAATTTCATCTTACATCGTAAAATAAGATAAATATTCGAACTTAATGTATAATATCATGCAACTAATGATCATGTCTCAGTCTTCATAACTAGCTTAAGTCTTTGAAGCTAGCAACCCAAGTGTAGTTCCTTTTCGATCCACGCTTAAAGCCTAGGTAAACTTAAGTAACCTAATTCACTAAAACTACTAACTTTGATACCAATCAGTCACACACCGCCACCGAGGATGTGAGGGATAAACAGATGCATACTAGACTTGACATAAATATTTCATATTATAACTTAAACAAAGATGTTAGGCCCAACACCTGGTAACACGTACAAAATATCATATATCTAGTACACAACCATAACATCATGTTTTATTAAATTGTCTACACCACCCCATCAAATAAAACATAAGTAATTGTCTTAAAATATTAAAACAGTCTTATCATAAGTGAGGATAACTAGCAGGACCACTTGACTTCAATCCAAGTCAATGTGCATTTTCCCAAATGGCTACTTTCTTGAAATACATGCTTAATATTTGATCAGTAAATATGCTAGTGAGAGCTTGCAACTATTTGAAAACATTAAATAATCTTAAACAATATTTTTATAAAGCATTTTATTAAGAAGTGTCTTGAACAAAAATAAGCCGTAGCTCCAAACCTATACTAGGCATATTGCCATACATGTACAATGTTCTAGTAATTTATAGTTATCCCATGTACATATCGCCACTATTGGACATACTGCCTTAGTCAACATGCATGCATTAATGACTCTACTCATTGAACGAGGGGAACTCCCAAAATAGATATATCCACGTTACTAATGGCTTTATCCAGAGTTAGTACAGTGCTTTCATCGGGATATCTTAAAATGGAGAGATAATCTTATTTACTAATACATTGTTATAAAAACATGCATTCAGCCCAAGTATATAACCAAAAAAGAGGAATTGAAAAACACGAGACTCACACTCACTTTAGTTCATAGTTGTAACACCCGATTATTTTTTTAAAGTAAGAATTCTTGGTTTTGTGATGTTCTTAACTGGCCTTAGCCTCGGTTGCATGCTTATGTGTGTTTATGTGTTCGGGTGTGTAGAGATTATATGAAGAGGCTGAAGTAACCAAACACCCAAAGTCTTTCTACATGCATGCACACAAGTACTGAAGAAGAATGCTTCGGAAGTTTCACACAAGAAACAAAAATATTCGAAGTGTGAATCTTCCGAAGCCAAGACCAATATCTTCCGAAGCTTTAGAGACAAAGTCTTCCGAAGCCAACACTTGAAGACAGATTTCTTCTGAAGACTTTTAACAACATGCTTTATCTGATGTACTTTTCCATAAAGCTCGACCCTTTACGCTGCAACTCTAATAAGTCACCAACTTACATGAGTTGGTGAAAAGGTCCATGCTTTTGGTAACTGTACATTGAGGTATTGAGTGTGTAAACTTTCTACTTCATGTACTTTATCCTTTTTGTAATAGATAAGGATGTGAGCTATGGCATATCATAGTCACTAGTGAAAAGGCAATCTGCCTTTTGACTCTACAATTGATTTTGATTTGTGTCCAGTCAATTGTATCCAACTGGCCTTCAAAGTATGGCCGGTTGTAGGATGTAGTATAAGTATCTCGTGTTCTTGTAACTTTCTTTTATGCTTTTAACACTTGTAATAGAACATTGAGAAAGCAATATACTGCAATCTTGAAAACCATCTCCTTGTGTATTTTGCTCTTTTGTTTGTCTCTTAATTACTTGTGTTCTTAGTGTCTTTACTTGTGGTTAATCCAGTTCATTGTTGGATTAAGTTAAGTTACTCTCCTTCTTCTGTTGTTGTGTTGTAAGTGACCACCCTTCACAGTCCTGCATTTGGTATTAGAGCTTTATAGGCTCTTGATATAAGATCTCACCATCTTAAGATCCCTCATACACACAAAGACTCAACTTATCGAATGGTAGCCATTTCCAAAACTGATATGGAAACTAGAACCATGAATAAGTCCCCACTGATCACTCTTGATGACTTTGACACCTGGCGGCTGAGAATGGAAGGTTTCATCAGGTCTCTAGACTCAAGAATGTGGGAGTCTGTTGAGAATGGACCTTACATACCAAGCACCTCTTCTGCTACTGGTGGTGGTATGATACCTAAGGCTGTGGCCAACTACTCTGATGAAGACAGGAAGAGAGTAGAGATTGATAGAAAAGCCATGATAGCCTTTCAGACTGCTCTTCCAAACTCTGTATACAGAGGTTTCAAGAAATGCAAAATAGCTAAGCAGCTGTGGGATGCATTGAAACTGATGTATGAGGGTTCCTCTAAAGCTAAGGAGAACAAGAAGGATCTCCTGAAGCAGTAGTTTGAAAACTTCACCTTCAAAGCAGGTGAAACCATGACTCAGCAATACGTCAGGTATATTGAGATTGTGGATACCCTTGTGGATGGGGGAGTTGCTCTTGAAAACAGAGACATTGTAAGAAAGTTCATGTCCTCACTTCCTAGGCAACGGATACATTACTGTGTGGTTATAAAAAGAACTAAGAACCTAAAAACTCTTACTCTGATAGAGTTGTATGGGATTCTCAGTGGCTACCAGATGGAGATGAACATGCAAGGTTCATCTGGCAACTCCAACAATCAAATGGGTTCAGCCCTTCATGTGGTTGAAAGGGATAGCATAGAACCCCAACACCATCTCATATGCTACCCTGATAACTCACCAAAGGGTCCTTTCATCACCTTCCTAGAGACACCAAAGGAGAATTACACTCAAGGAAGCCCATTCCAAGAGACAAGCTCTTTTAGAGCTTTTGTGTCATCTGATGAAAGTTGTGGCAACTTTCATTTCACCCTTGAAGACCTGGACTGTATCCATCCAGATGATCTGGAGTACATGGAGATAGTCAAGCAGATGGCTCTTCTCTCTCACAGAGCCAAGAAGTTCTACAAGCGGACTGGAAGGAAGTTCCGCAGCAATGCAACCAGTGAAAAGTTTGGGCTAGACAAAGGCAAAGTCAAGTGTTACAACTGTGATTTTATGGGCCACTTTCCTAGGGAGTGTATGGCACCAAGAACAAATGGTAGCTAAACACAGTCCAGATCAAACTACACTGATAAAGCCACCCAGAATGAGAAGCCAAAGCAGCAAGCTGCTATTGCTGTTGAAGAAGGAGGCTTTGACTGGAGCTTTCAGGTGGAAGATGCTTCTCTAAACCCAGCACTTATGGCAGATCATGATGAAGCCAAGGTATTGGAACATCTCTGTATCCCTGAGTGCATTGCTAAAGTAAACAGATATAGGTCCTACAACTTAGAAATGAGATCTGATCTTGAGTCCTTAAACATCTTAAAAGCTGATTTTAGAAAATCTGAAAATGATATAAACTAAAGATAGAGGACTTATAGAAAACTATTTCAGTTCTAAAACATGAGCATACAAAGTTTCGGACTCAGATCAAGGATCTTATAACCAAGCTGACTGAGTGCCTGGATGAGCTTGTGATCAGCAAAGCCAGGGCAGAAAAATGTGTCCTTAAAGAAGAGACCTTCAAGAACATGATATCCTCATCCCTGCATAACAAAGTGTGCTATCAACACAAGCAGGGACTGGGATCAAATGAGATAGCTCCTCCACACACAATCTTGTCTGTAAGATCAGCTAGGTATGGAACTTGTGAATATGATCTTCCTCTCATAGATCCTTTGAGTGAAGAGGATGATGAAGTGATAGTGAAGAATTCCTCTAAGAAGAGTGAAGAGGAGGATTCTAAGAAGGGCCACTATCCTTTTGAGGAGAAGAAGAAGACTGTGATGACCAAGTCAATGAGAAAAAACTTGATGAGAAAGAGCAAAAGAAAAGCTAGAAAGGCTCAAGAGATCAAGTCAACACAAGTTTTTATCTCTACAGGATTTGAAGTGGTAAAGACTGAAGACATCAACCTCAACTCTTCTGCTAAGAGTTCTGGTTCATGTTCAAATCATCCTAGTACCAAGAAGAAGACTGATCTGTTGTGTACCACTGCTACACAACCTGGACCATCCAACTCCAAGAATAGTTCTCAGCCCAAAAGGACTATCTCAACATCTGCAAAGATGAGGGTGGAGAAGGGATGTGACCAAAGTCAATCTTGTTCCTAGCAGAAGGCTCTTGGGAAGAAGAAAATAGAGTGTGTTATGTGTGAAATTACTACTCATCTTGCTAAGGATTGTCCATACAATCCTAAAGGTACTCTTCACATGACCAAAACAAAGACTTTGAAGAGTTCCAAGAAGATTCAAGCTTCAAAAGGAAAATCTGTTTCCTTCGAAAGCTCCAAAACAAAGAAGAAGGCAAGTGGAAAATTGCCTTCGGACGAAATATTGGTCTCTGAAGTAAGGAATACTTCCAAAGCACTGAAGTCTGCTGCAGTGTTTGTAGAATCTTCCGAAGGTTCAGTCATCAAAACTTCTGAAGTCTTAAAAGCTTCCGAAGTACTGAAGGTCAAGTCCAAGCTTCCAAAGGTGGTGTGGAAGTCTAAGAAAGACCAAGTGACTAAAAAATCTCCATCAAAAACAGCTCAAGATCCTTAAAGCACAATAATAGGATCTATTACTGTTGTATTACCTTCTGTTTCTCTTAGTGTGCCCAAGACAAGTAAGGCTTAGGTTTCCAAATGTAACTAATCATTTTCTTTATGCAGGGACAACTCAAGACAAACAAGAATGTCTGCATCATTAACAGTGGTTATTCCAGGCACATGACATGCAACGGGTCACTACTCCAGAACTTTGAAAGGATTGATAAAGGGCCAGTTGCTTTTGGAGGAGATGAAAGTGGTTACATTTCTAGAAGGGGCAAGGTCACAAATGGTAAGCTTAGCATTGCAAAGGTAAACTTTGTCAAGGAGCTTGGGTACAATCTTCTGAGTGTATTCTAATTTTGTGATCAGAGTCATAACATGCTTTTTACTAAGCATGAGTGCATTGTTCTCAAGCCTCATTCCTCATGAGCATATCCTTTTTAGATACCCCAGGAAAGGGAACATGTACAAGATGGATCTATAAGAAACATTTCCCTCTGGAGAAGTTTCATGCTTTCTGTCTAAAGCCAATAGTGATGAGTCTTTCCTATGGCATAAAAGAATGTGCCAAGTAAACTTTAAGAACATGAATAAACTAATTAACAATGATTTAGTAACTGGAATGCCAAAGAAAAAGTTTACAAGTGATGACCATTGTGTTGCATGCTTGAAAGGGAAGCAACATACGGTATCTCACAAACCTAAGGAAAGAAACTCCATCACTACTCCCCAACACTTGTTACATATGGATCTCTTAGGCCCCACCAATGTAATGAGTCTAGGAAGGACCTCTTACTATTTAGTGACCATAGATGACTTTACAAGATTCACTTGGGTCTTCTTCCTTAGAACTAAGTATGAGACTCCTGAGATTCTGAAGAATTTCATCCTAAAGATTGAGAATCAATCTGATCACAAGGTCAAAATCATGAGATGTGATCAAGGAACTGAATTCAAGAACCAAATCCTTGATACATTTTGTGATGAAAAAGGTATTACAAGACAATACAGTGCTCCCAGGACTCCTCAGCGAAATGGTGTTGTTAAGAGGTGAAACATGACACTGATTGAAGCTGCAAGAACCATGTTGTCTGATTCTAAGCTGCCCATCACCTTCTGGGTAAAGGCAGTCAACACTGCCTGTTATGTGCAGACAGAGTTTTGGTGGTTAAGACTCATGGCATGACCCCTTATGAACTTTGGCACAAGAGGAAACCTTTCATTAGGTTTCTCAGGTCATTTGGATGTCCTCGCACCATCTTGAATACCAAAGATCAAATTGCCAAATTTGCTGAGAAATCAGATGATGGACCCTTTATTGGATACTCTTCCCAAGCTAAGGCTAATAGAGTATACAATCTCAGAACTAGAATTGTTGAGGAGTCAGCCAATGTGACTTTCAATGCACACACACCCTGTGTAGCTGGTTCTAGTCCTGATTGGCTGTTTGATCTTGATTTAGTTACCAACTGTTTTAGCAAATCTTGTGAGATTGTTTCATGATTGGAAGAAAACTTAAATACAGGTGATCCTGATCCAAGATTTGAGCTAAGAAGACCTTCATGTAACACATCTTTAGCTCCAGTTGGGACCACTTCTGCATATGAGGTTTCTATCAGCACCACAATGACAAACTCAGCTGATATATCTGGGATACCTTCAAATTCCAGCTCAGAGGCTTTACAACCAGATAAAGAGGCCTCAAATGCAGAAGAAAACAACAGTGGTGGTGACAGCGATCAGGAATTTCTTGATGCTAATAACCACACCATAGATGACAACATCAATAATGTTACACACTCATTGGATCAAGTTTCTCTTGATAAGTGTGCTGAAGCGATGGAGAAACATCTATGCCAGATCTAAATATTTCTAATTTAGATCTTTATCAGCAACTTGTTGTGATCCCTCAGCTAAGGATCCATAGGTCTCACCCCACCACAAACATCATTGGAGATGTTGTCACAGGGGTAAGAACAAGAGGACAAACCCATGAAGCAAATGTTTGTCTTCACTCTTGTTTCTTATCCCAGATAGAGCCAAAGAAAATTGATGAGGCTCAAAGGATGGAAGTTGGATTGAAGCTATGCAAGAGGAGCTGCCTCAATTCAAAAGACAGAAATTTTGGAACCTTTGCCTCTTCCTCATGGCAAGACTACCATTGGAACCAAATGGGTGTTTAGGAACAAAAAGGATGATAGAGGCATTATCATCAAGAACAAAGGTAGACTAGTTGTTCAAGGATACACACAAGAAGAAGGGATTAACTACATTGATGTCTTTGCTCCTGTAGCAAGACTAGAAGTTGTTAGGATATTCCTGGCATTTGATGCATCCAAGAACTTCATGGTCTATCAACCTGATGTAAAGTGTGCTTTTCTGTATGGAGTGATTGATGAAGAGGTGTATGTCAAAAAGCCACCTGGTTTTGCAGATCCTGATCATTCTGATTATGTCTGCAAGCTTGACAAAGCTCTTTATGGGCTACATTAGGCACCCAGGAAATAGTATGAGACTCTATCTCAGTATCTCAGCAAGCAAGGATACAGAAGATGTACTGTAGATGGAACTCTCTTCATCAAAAGATAGGGAAATGACATATTGCTAGTTCAAGTGTATGTAGATGACATCATTTTTGGATTAACTAATCCAAAGCTCTGCAAAGACTTTGAGAAGCTGATGAAGGATAGATTTGAAATGAGTGCCATGGGGGAACTCAATTTCTTTCTAGGAATTCAAGTGAAGCAAGTTGAAGATGGCATCTTCATTAGTTAGTCAAAGTATGTTCAAGACATACTCAAAAGGTTCAACTTGACTGATTGTAAGATTGCTAAGACACCCATAGCTAGAAACCACTCTCTTAGACTTGATCTTGAGGGTGAGTGTGTAGATGACACCCATAGCTATGATTGGGTCTCTTATGTATCTTACAGCTAGCAGGCCTGATATTATGTTTGCCACTTGCATCTGTGCAAGATATCAAGCCAACACTAAGCTGTCTCACCTTATCACTGTCAAAAGGATTCTAAGATATCTTAAAAGTGCTTCAATACTTGGTCTATGGTATCCTAAGAATTCTAACTTTAATGTGTATGCATATACAGATAGTGATTATGGTGGTTGCAACATGACTGCAAAGTCTACATATGGGGGATGTTAATTTCTTGGTGGAAGGGTTGTCTCATGGCAATGTAAGAAACAATCCTGTGTCTCTGCATCAATTGCTGAAGCTGAATACATTGTTGCTGCAAGCTGCTGTGCTCAAGTGCTTTGGATTCAGAATCAGATGCTAGACTATGGTGTTAAACTTCAAGGAGACTTCCATTTACATAGACAACAATAGTGCTATCCCTATCACAGAGAATATTGTGCAACACTCAAGGACTAAACACATCAACATCAGGTATCATTTAATAAAAGAAAACTATGAAAATGGATTAATTAAACTAGTCAAAGTTCACACAGATGAACAATATGTTGATCTGTTTACAAAGGCTTTTGATGAACAGAGATTTAAATATCTAATATCAGCTATTGGGATGATCAACTTTGAGTAGGTTTTTCTTAAAACTAATTCTTATTATTTCTTAAAATATGCGTGTCCTAAGTTATCTAGTTCATTACTTTCATAAGCTCTTGTCCTTAAGCTAACCTAAAAGTCCAAATTTCTTTCATCTTTCTATCATCTACTTCTTTCCTCCAAACCTAAAACTCCAAATTTCTCTCTAAAATCACTTTCTTTCATCTTTCTTCATCCTTAAGCTCTCTCCAAATGGCAAACCCTCATCACAGAAATGACCCAAACTTTACCATGCAGTTACACAGCACATAACAAGGTTGCTTTGTTAAGTTCTGAGAAGATCTCATTTCTCAGAGGTTTGCCATTTCTTAACTCTATCTAGCTACTTCACCTCCCTAACCATTGATCCTCCTCTTTATGAGGATCAACTGCTAGAATTCTAGAAGACCTGCCAAGAGTCGTAATGGATGGGGAGAAGGAACGGCCTGCCACAGTGCAGGGGAGAACAATCTTTATCACTCCGGCCATCATCAACATGCATCTTTAGCTGGATGATGAAGAAGGTGAGGTGTTCTTCCTAATGAAGCTGTTAACTAGTCCTTTGCGCAGATGGCTATGAGGGAGATTACTCTATTAAGACCTTCAGGAAAGGAAATGTCTCATCTCAATGGATTTTCCTGCTCCATGTGGTTATCCACAGCTTATCAAACAAACATGGTGGATGGGACCGAATTCCTGAGGATCTCTCCTTCCTTGTCCATGGGATGGTTTAGGGGTTCAAGTTCAGGTACTCTTAATTTGTTTATACTAATCTACTTGCAAACTTGGACTCCTTAGAGTATTACATGTTCCCTAGATATGTTCAATACATTATTAACTGTGAACTGGGCTCATAGTTAAGAGGAACAAATAAAATTATAAAACTAGGATAGATGAAGCCTGACATCTTTAAAATTTTAAGAAAGCCCACTGTTGGCTTCTCTAGGTTAAACACCCTTGTCCCAAAAATGTTAGAGCTCATTGCTCAAGGTGACAACCTAGCAACACCAGCTAGTGTTGAACGCACACCTTCTACTTCCCAACCACCTCAACAGCCACAAATCACCCTCATCTACCAAAGAAAATACAAACGAACCCCTACTCAAGCTATTCAGTCTGTGCAGGCCCCTATACACTCCCCCACAGGAAGAAGTGGACACTAGAGCTCCCACTTCTCCTGAGGAGCAGACACTCCCATTACTTCAATGATATGCTGAGGTTCCTCATGCTCAGCCTCATGAGCTCATAAGCCCAAATGCCTTAAGCCATCACTCTGAGTCTCAACACTCAAGTGATAAACCTTTAGGGGATAGTTACCATCCCCAATCTTTGGACTTCAACCAACCAATTCCCAACCTTGACTTCTATACTGATGAAGATTTAGGTTTAAGTGAGTACCATGATTGTCTCTTCTTTTCCCCTACTCAAGAAAGCTGAGTGCTTTTGAGGCTCCTATTTCTAGCCTACTTCAGTCACCTACTACTGAGGTGGAACTCCCGAACTTGCTCAGGATGTCCATCATTAAGACCTCAACCATGGCAACTCTGCCCATTTACATCTCTACTGAGGCTATCAATGAACAGAGAAATCCAACACCAAGAACCTGAAGCTGGTGGTGGAGTAAGGACTTTGGTCCAGTTCTCTCATCCCCTAATGATTCTTCTAATGAAGATGAGGGTAATTTAAGACTAAAGGTGCAAAAACTGTCTAAAACATGCACCTATTTAGTCTCCAAGGTTAGTCATCTTGAATCTCAAGTGACTACCTTGCATAACAGGGTCAATGATCAGCAACTTCAGGTTTCATATCTTAAGAAAAAACTAGCTAGGATACCTTTAAGAAGAGCTCAGCCAGGAACACAAGAACCTACGGATGTGATTGACCTAACTCCTAGCTCACCTATGCAAGTGGGTGATGCTACCAAAAAGGGGGAGAAAGTCATTACAGTCATGGAACCTCGGAGTTCTTAAGAGAGTATGGACATTGAGGACTCACCATCCTCACTTGCAACTATACATACTCAGCAACTTTCTCAAGTTCACATTGATGTGGACTCTATAGGCTCTTACATACAAAGTCTGTTTGAGGAAGGGATACCAAGGGCTATGTCATCTCCACCATCTTCAAATCACATCATTGGGTGGAGGTATGACAGCAACAGAATAGCCCTCATCATATTAGAGTTCAAAGGTAGCAGAGATCTTCAACTTTCAGACCTTGAACTTCTATGAAGGTCTGGATTTAGTCACATGCCACTTGTCAATCCAAACCAATCAAGACAAACTGACAAGATGGCTCAAAGAATCCAAGATCGATCACTGTAGAGTTCAACTTCAGAAGAAGACTAAGGCAATCAGGCAATGTCATTGGTCAACTGGATGATAAGGCAGACCCTAAGATTGGTTTCATAGGGGAAACCTTGATTGAAGGCCTAGTGACAGAACCTGAGAGCCTTGTCTCATCACCATCATCTGCTATAGAGATCAATACCCATTTTGAGACACCTGTTGGTGAAGGTGCTTCACAATCTCTCTTTGGACAGAGCTTGGAAGCTACACCAAGCAATGAAGGCCAAAGCTATCTCCACCCTGAGTCACAAAGGTCTGTGAGTGATAAAGGGAAAAGAAAGATGACTTCTAAGGAGAATGAGGAGGAGAAGAGAGAGAGGAAAAGAAGCTGAGGGAGAAAGTTCCTCTTCTGAGTCTGCAAGACTTATGGAAACTACAATCAGGGCTGCCCCAAGACCAAACACTCAGGCTGAGGAGTTAAGGGCAGTCAGGATCATTACTTGCAAACTAGGAACTATGACATTAACATTGTCATCTCTCTCCCCTTAGAGGAATTGAATGACTGGTTGACATGGAAAGGTCAAAGGAGAAGAAAAAGGTAGAAGATGCAGAGCTACTGGTACAAATCAAGAAGATAGAAGAAATAAAAGATTGTACAAGCATAACATGTGCCTACTCTCTCCCCAGTTCAAGAAAGTCCTGCACCTGAGGATGTGGTTTAACAAGAACCTCAGGTAATAAACAGAAGACAAGATCAAAATGATCAACTACCTGAGTGCCACAGGCCTCTATCTGGCAAAAGCACTTCTTCCCTTACCCTATGACTATGTTGATTTTGAGTATTTAAACAACTTGAACTTGAGGTAGTCAAGGAAAAAAGATAACTAAAAAGAAGTAGGGAAGAAGGTGCTAAGTCAAGAGCCATCATCCAGAAGAGCATGAAGAAATCTGCAATAGGTAGAGGATGATGAGCCTCTTGAAGCTGTGTGGATTCTCCAGAAGGACTTGGTCCCATGTCTCTATGCACTATGGATAAGCATATCAGGTGATCAAGCAGAAGATAAGAGTGGAGAGCTGACTGACTTACATTCCCCTCCAAGTCAATCTCCACCTGAAGTGGAGGTTAAGGTTGAACAACCATAGACAACACAACCTTGACCTCCTGCTAAATCTCAGCAAGCTTCATCTTTTGATCCACAACAATGTCAGACTCCCTCTCATTCTGAACCTATAAGAGTGGAAGACCCAACTGAGAAAGATAATGAAAATCAATCAGGTGCTGCAGGCCAGTCTTCTTAGTTAAAAATAATATAAAGAAGAAAAGGATGACTTCAAAACCAAAGCCAAAAAAGAAGAAGGCTGCATACTTTTCCAAACCTCAGGATGAGTTAGAACATCCTGAGGTTGTGCAGCCAGAGGATGCTCCATCAACTCCCATTCCAATAGCTCAACTAGCATCGGAAAGAGCCATCTTGTCCAAGACATACACTACAAATCTAGAAAGGTGGCATGTCATTAGAGATCATGACATTGAGAATGTCTACACATGGCAGGAGATGTTCAATCTGCCTCTGCATGATCTCTTTGACATGAGAAGACACTTTGATAGTCAGAAGGATCCTGATCATCTTATGAAGAAAGGGCTAGTCATTATCCTGATGAGGACTGTCGATATCTGAAGTCTTTGAGTGTTTTGGTAGCATCAGCCTAGCGGGAGTTTGTAGAGATTATATGAAGAGGCTGAAGCAACCAAACACCCAAAGTCTTTCTGCATGCATGCACACAAGTACCGAAGAAAAATTCTTCGGAAGTTTCACACAAGCAAAAAAATATTCTTAGTGTGAAATCTTCCGAAGCCAAGAGAAATATCTTCCAAAGCTTCAGAGACAAAGTCTTTCGAAGCTTCAGAGAAAAAGTCTTTCGAAGCTTCAGAGACAAAGTCTTCTGAAGCCAACACTTGAAGACAGATTTCTTCCGAAGACTTTTAACAACATGCTTTATCTGATGTAGTTTTCCGTAAAGCTGGACCCCTTTCCGCTGCAACTCTGATAAGTCACTAACTTACATGAGTTGGTGAAAAGGTCCATGCTTTTGGTAACTGTACATTGAGGTCTTGAGTCTGTAAACTTTCTACTTCATGTACTTTATCCATTTTGTAATAGATAAGGATGTGAGCTATAGCATGTCATAGTCACTAGTCAAAAGGCCATTTGCCTTTTGACTCTACAATTGATTTTGTTTTGTGTCTAGTCAATTGTATCCAGTTGTCCTTCAAAGTATGACCGCCTATAGGATGTAGTATAAGTATCTCATGTTCTTGTAACTTTCTTTTATGCTTTTAACACTTGTAATAGAACATTGAGAAAGCAATATACTGCAATGTTGAAAACCATCTCCTTGTTTATCTTGCTCTTTTGTTCTGTCTCTTAATTACTTGTGTTCTTAGTGTCTTTACTTGTGGTTAATCCAATTGATTGTTTGATTACGTAAAGTTACTCTCCTCTTTGTGTTGTTGTGTTGTAAGTGACCACCCTTCACTGGTCCTACAGGGTGTGTGTGTTTTGGTGGGTTTTAGGTGTTGAACATGTAGCAAACGGGTTTTGAAGGAAGTCATACCCAAAGAGCTGCTAAGGTGAGTTCTAGAACCCCCGTTTTACTTGTTTTAAACTGATTTGGGGCTGGAAATACATGTATGAACATTTTTATAAAAATAGGTTTTCAACCGATTATATATGTGTATGTGTTTACGGGTGGGGTTTGATTTTTGGGTGTGTTTATGGTTGTGATGATGTTACAAAAGTGTTTCTAAGGCTTAGAATGTATGAATTAAGCTTAGAACATGTTAGATGATGATTGGGAACTGAATTTAGTTGTTTAAGTATGACTTTGACTGCCCATGAGCCTAATAGTGGCCCATGCGCCCAATGGTCGGAAACTGCCTAAGTGTTCTCATGCGCCTAAAATCTCATGCGCCCTAATAGTGCCCATGTGCCTAGAATTCCCCAAATTGGTTAAGTGTCACCCATGCGCCCCAATAGTGCCCTTGCGCCTAAAAGTTTCCTATGCGCCTAAGTGTTCCCCATGTGCCTAAAAGGCCATGCGCCTGCATAGTGCCCATGCGCCTAAGACTTAGAATATTAATATGATTTTTGGGGAAAAAGTGAAATGTAGGCTTTGACTTGGGATGTTCCCAAGGGAGAAGTAAGTTGACTTTTCATGATGTATGGGGTATGTTATGGCATGTATGATGATTGTTATGTCATGTATGATGGCGCCTTGTATGGTGATATTTTGTATGTTTGTTTATGTTCCTTATTATGTATGTTTAGTTTCCATGGCTTTACGTTGAATGTTAATGAATGAATGAAAAGTATTATGTAATGTAAATTGGAAGATAATGAAAAAAGGAACATAATGAATGAATGCATGTATAATGAATGAAAGTAAGAAAGTCTTGCAAGCAAAGTATGGAGGTTCACACCCAATGAGGTGTTAGCTCAACTATGTGCGGGTTAGATACCCCGGAAGGACGCACACTGGGTTCTAATCCTGTGATTGACCATACGTATGAGATCCTTGCCGCTTGCCCTAGGTAATGGAGTCAGCTTCGTGCATAATGTTCGAGGTCTATGAAAGACCTCAGGCCCAGTAACCAGCTTTGTGCATAATGTTCGGGGTATAGCATATGGCATTGGTCCAGAATGAAAGAGGAAATATAAGTGATGAGTGTACTTGCCCCAGGTATTGGAGTCAGCTTCGTGCACAATGTTCGGGGTCTATGAAAGACCTCAGGCCCAGTAACCAGCTTCGTGCACAATGTTCGGGATAATATACATGTCTTCGGAAGTAAAGAACGTATGGAAGATAAGCAAGGAAGTTTATGAATAAAAGTGAATGATAATTACGTACGATGAATAAACAAAAATTAATGAACGAATGATGAAGATAATAATGATATTATCTATGTGTACGTATGATGCTTTATCGTGTAAGAATGAAAAGAATAGTTTTAAACGAAAGTAAAGTATATTTTATTTTAAAACTAGAACTCACTCAGCAACACTGACTTTTATGTGCTTCAAGTTGGCAGGTAAGAGTTGCTAAGAATGGCATGGAGTGGCTACTTGGCTCATTTTGAATGGCATTCTTTTTGTATCATTTTTTGCATTGTAATTCAAACAAACAATGTTTTGTAATGAATGTTGTATTATTTTGCAAAATCAATTATAAAGTTTAAATGAAAAGGGTGTTGAAATATTTCCACTGCAATGTTTTATTAAAGTTAATGAAAATATATGTGTTATGTGCAATGATTGACCAGATATGAGCGTCCCGGAAATGGGGCCTTACAAGTTGGTATTAGAGCCAAAGTTTAAGTGAAACGGGTAAATTTTTCAAAAGAAACGTAAACTTAAACTGAAAATGGGACGAAATGGAAGGGATGCCAGTGTGAGTAGCTGCGTGCCATGAGGTATTTTCTTTAATGTTAACTGGCATTAGGTGCGCATGTTATGTGATATGTGCTTTTTGTAGATTTAGATGTTGATTTAGTCAGGATAGGAAATGCTTGGGGCATTAAGAGTAAAGTTAGTGGCTAATCACAACTGGCCACTATAATTAGGGACTTACTATACTTAACATAATTTGAGCTATTCCCTTGAACGACCATGTTAGTGTTTGAATCTTATAGCGTGTTTTGAGGATGGTCGGTGGTAGATCATCAAAAGCTTCACGTGGTGGAGGTCGTGGTGGATGTGGTGCTGAACCACGGTCATGAGAGGGATCCCGAAAGTTGAAGAGGTGGTTCATGAAGAACCCAAGACCCCTCGTCTAGAAGCTGGGGATGAAAGTGCTAACTTAAGAGCCTCAGTGAAAGAGGCTGTTGTTGAAGAGGTGCATCAGGTCAGACGATTCTTCTGTTGTTGGCAAAAGAAGTGATAAATGTTGTATGGGATGGAGAACGAAGAGAGAGGAACAGGTCCTCGGGAGGACGGGAGTGACCAGAGACTGAGACGCTTTTCTCCGAGGATGAAGAAGAGGAGGAAGAAGAGCCTGCACCGGAGGAGGCACGGGGCTATAACTACGGGGCATTTCAAAGATGCAAGCCCCTACCTTTAGTGGTAATGGCACTGCTGCTGCTGCTCACTGATGGGTGAGGGAGATGGAGGCTATACTTGACATTAGCGAGTGCCAGGAAGACCAGAAGGTGAAGTTCGTTACCCATTTGTTTGTGGACTCAACTTTGTGCTGGTGGGACAATATTGTCCAAGCCGAGGGTAGTCAGGAAATCGGAAAGATGAAGTGGGCAGAGCTGAAGAAGTTGGTGATTGAGGAGTTCCGTTCTCATAGAGAGATGGATAAGGTGGAGAGAGATTTCCTAAAACTGGAGGTGGGGACCATGACACATCAGCAATACTCCACAAAGTTCAACGAGATGGCACAGCTGGTGCCGGATCAAGTGACGCCTTTGTCACGAAAGATCAAGAGATACATCCAAGGGCTACCAGCGGATATCCATAGGCACATGATCGCTGCCCGGCCGAGAACGTTTAGGTCATCATACAACCTTCCGCCAAATCTACCGCCGACCAAAACAAGCTCGGCCGGGCAGCGATCATGTGCCTACGGATATCAGTCGACAACCTTGAATCTATTTCTTGATCTTTTATGACAAAGGCGTCACTTGATCCAACACCATCCGTGCCATCTCATTAAACTTCGTGGTGTATTGCTGATGTGTCATGGTCCCCACCTCTAGCTACAGGAACTCCCTCTCGACCTTGTCCAACTGCCTATGAGGATAGAACTCCTCAATCACCAATTTTTTCAACTCAAACCACCTCATTCTTCCGATAGCCTGACTACCCTTATCTTGGATGGTATTGTCCCACCAGCACAAAGCCGAGTCCACAAACGAGTGGTAGCAAACTTCACCTTCTGGTCTTCCGACACTCGCTAATGTCAGTACAACCTCATCTCTCTCACCCTCGTTGAGTATCAATAGCGGTGCCATTACCATCAAGGTAGGGGGCTTGAATCTTTGAAATGCCCCATAGTTTCAGCCTCGTGCCGCCTCCTGCACAGGCAGTTCTTCTTCCTCCTCATTATCGGAGAGAACCGTCTCAGTCTCCGCTCGCTCCCATCCTCCCGAGGACCTGTTCCTCTCTCTCTGTTCTCCTTCCCATACAACCTTTATCACTTCTGTCACCACAGATGGTAGGATCGTCTGCATGACCTGATGCACCTCTTTAACAACAGCCTCCTTCACTGAGGCTCTTAAGTTCTCACTTTCATCTCCAGCTTCCGGACGAGGGGTCTCGGGTTCTTCATGAACCACACTTCAGTTCTAGGCCTCCCTCTCATGACCCGTGGTTCAGCACCACGTCCACCACGACCTCCACCACGTGAAGCTTTTGACGATCGACCACCACCAATCCTCAAAACACACTATATAAGTATAGTAAGTCCCTAATTATAGTGGCCAGTTGTGATTAGCCACTAACTTTACTCTTCATACCCCAAGCATTTCCTATCCTGACTACATCTAAATCTACTTAAAGCACATAAATCACATAACATGCTCACGTAATGCCGGTTAACATTAAGAATATACCTGATAACACGCAGCTACTCGAACTGGCATCCCTTCCCTTTCGTCGTATTTTTAGTTTAAGTTTAGGTTTCTTTTTGAAAAATTTACCCGTTTCACTTAAACTTTGGCTCTGATACCAACTTGTAAGGCCTTGTTCCCGGGATGCTCACAACTGGTCAATCATCGCACATAAAACATATATTTACATTAACTTTAATAAAACATTACAATGGAAACATTTAAACAAGCTTTTCATTTCATTATAACTGCTTTTGCAAAATAATACAACATTCATTACAAAACATCATTTGTTCACATTATATTGCAAAAACATTATACAAAAGAATGTCATCCAAAATGAGGAAAGTAGCTGCTCCGTGCCATTATCAAAACTATTACATACCAACTGGAAACACATGAAAGTCAGCGTTGTTGAGTGAGTTCTAGTTTTAAAATAAAATATACTTTACTTTCTTTTAAACCATTCTATACTTTCGTACATGATCACTCATCTTACGTACACACAGATAATATCATTATTATCTCCTTTCACTGTTCTATAACTTTCATTTTTTCCTCCTTTCGAATCAGTGTCATCAGCTATGCCCCAAATGTATGCACAAAGCGGGTACTGGGCTAAAGATCATAAATGACTTCCATAACGCACATAGCCTGGCACCAGCACCGGGGAAAGCGACAAAGATCCCAACTGTATAGTGCACCCCAAACATATGCACAAAGTGGGAACTAGGTCGGAGATCATAAATGACTTTCATAACGCACATAGCCTGACACCAGCACTAGGGTGAGCATTCACTATCATCCATGTACTATACAACTGGACAATCACAAAGACTAGACCCCTTTGTTTGTCCTTAGGGTTAGCTAAACCACACACAGTTGAGCTTACGGCATTTTAGAGTCGTGCACCTTCGGACATTTTCTTGGAAGACTTTCTTTACTTTCACTTTCATTAATGCATGCATTCTATCATTATGTCCTCTTTTTATTATCTTTCACTTTACGTTATATAATACTTTATCATTTATTTCACAACTATATCACGCAAAGCCATGGAAAATAAACATACATAACAAGGAACATAAACACATTCATACAAAACATCACCATTCAAGGCACCATCATACATGACATATCAATCATCATACATGCCATAACATGGCCCATACATCATCAAAAGTCTAACTTATTTCACCCCCGGGAACATCCCAAGTCAAAGCCTACACTTTACATTTTCCCTAAAAATCAGAAAAATATTCCAAGTCTTAGGCACATGGGGAACACTTAGGGGCATGGGAAATTTCTGGGTGCATGGGCACTATTGGGGCGCATGGGCAACACTTAACTAAATCTGGGCAAATTCTAGGCGCATGGGCACTATGCAGGCGCATGGGAGTCCTGGGCGCATGGACACTTAGGCGAATTCAGCATTTTCAGGCACATGACCACTATTTGGGCACATGAGCTTTGGGCGCATGGGGACACTTAGGCAGTTTATACCGTTGGGCGCATGGGCCACTATTTAGGGGCATTGGTAGTCTATGTCACACTTAAACAACTAAATTCAGTCCCCAGTCATCATTTAACATGTTCTAAGCTTAAATTATACATTCTAAGCCATAGAAACAAAATCATAACATCATCATAGCCATAAACACACCTAAATTAACCCCCACCCACAAACACATACGCATATACATATGGGTAAGAAACCCATTTTTATAAAAGTTTCATACATATATTTCCAGCCCCAAAATTAGTTAAACAAGTAAAAAGGGGGTTCTAAAATTCACCTTAGGAGCTCTTTGTTATGACTTCCTTCAAGCCCGATTGCAAATTGAGTTCTACCACCTAGAAACCCACCAAACACACACAACCAAACACACAAACACACATAAACATACAACCGAGGCTACGGCCAGTTAAGAACACCATAAAACCATGAATTCTTACCTTGAATTTAGTCTCTTCTTCTTGTTCTTCCAAAAACCCGAGAGTTTCAACTCTTTCTCTCTCTAAAACCCGAATGCAGAAAGGTGATGTACAAGAAGTGGGCGCCCATCACCTTTATCACCAATTTTTTCAAAGTTTTGTGCTTTTGACACTTTTAATCCCTTGGCTTGGGTTAAGTTGCATTTCCTTCTTTTATTTCACTTTTATTCATTCTTTTGAGCCTTTAAAATAACCGGGTGTTACATTGTGACATAGAATTAGAAGGTCACAAGTTTTTTGTTAGACTATTCGTGATGACCTTAGGCGGGTTTGATGTAGTCCTAGGAATGGATTGGTTGGTGGAATACAAGGCGAACATTATGTGGTACAAGAAAATGATTCGATTGACAGTGCCTGAAGGGAGTACGGTGACGGTTATGGTGATTGAGTCACGACGATCCCGAAAGTGATTTTGATGGTGGTGGCGGGAAAGTGCATGAGGCGTGGATGTAGTGCCCACTTGGCCTACGTGAAGGATGTGGATATGCCAACACCACAACTGTCTGATGTACCGGTTATGTGGACTTTCCAGGCGCGTTTCTAGAAGACTTACCAGGAGTGCCACCGGACCGCGAGATTGAGTTTCAGATTGACTTGATACCGGCTGCCCACCCTGTAGCTAAAGTACCGTATCAGTTGGCTCTGACCGAGATGAAGGAATTGATGGAGCAATTGAAAGAGCTGATTGACAAGGGGTTCCTTCGACCGAGCAGCTCTCCTTGGGGTGCTCCGGTCCTGTTTGTGAAGAAGAAAGATGGTAGTATGAGGATGTGTATAGACTACCTTGAGCTGAATAAGTTGACAGTGAAGAATAGATACCCCTTACCGAGAATTCATAATCTGTTTGATCAGCTCCAAATTGCTAGTTGGTTCTTGAGGATAGACCTTTGATCCTGTTACCATTAGCTGAAGGTTAAGGAGCAGGATATTCCTACAACAGCTTTTCGCACGCGATATGGACACTACGAGTTTCTCGTTATGTCTTTTGGTTTGACCAATGCGCCAGCTGCTTTTATGGAGTTGATGAATTGAGTGTGTTGACTGATATTAGATAAATCAGTGATTGTGTTCATTGATGATATCCTGATTTATTTGAAGAATGAGAAGAGCATGCCGGTCATATTCGGGAAGTTTTGGAGACGTTAGAAGGAAGAAGTTATATGATAAATTCTCTAAGCGTGCATTGTGGCTACACGAGGTTCAGTTCTTAGGTCATGTGGTGAATCCCGTGGGAATTATGGTGGAGCTGGCAAAGGTGGAGGCGGTGATGCAATGGAAGTCACCAAATACGCCATCCGAGATTTGTAGTTTTGGGTTTGGTGGGCTATTATAGAAGATTCATCCAAGACTTCTCTAAGATAGCTTCTTCACTAACCAAGCTAACCCAGAAAGATGTGAAGTTTGTATGGGGTCAAGATCAGGAGAAGGCTTTTGACGCGTTAAAGGCGAGGTTGACTCAAGCTCCAGTCTTGTCATTACCCGAAGGGAGCGAGGATTTTGTAACATCTACCTCATTTCAAATTATAAACCCGAAATAATTTTGAAACATTCTTAAAAGGGTAAAATTCATTATTAAAGTAGGTTATTCGTTTAGAAGATCAAACACCACAAATGTTTTATATAATCAATATTATGAATGGGCTATTAAAATTTTAAGTAGTTTTTCATTTAATCAATTTATAATAATAATGATACTTCATAAAATTTATTAGTTTATAAATTTCAAATGTTAATGATAAGTTTTAACCATTAAAACTTCTAGTTAAATTACAAGATGTTATTTAATAGACTCATTTAAAATTATAAAATTTTATAAGACAGTTGTTATTAAATAGTTAAATGAGGACTTTAATAGTCAAGGGGCTAAAAATGTAATTTAAGAAACTTTGTTTTGAAGGTTTTTGACATAAAATAATGAGTCCTTAAAACATCAGGGACCAAAGTGTAAAATTGGTTTTACCCAAACCACCCCCACCATCCCGTTGAATTTCCCGTATCTGGCCAACCTCCGACCATCGCTCCGACAATAATCAAAACCACAAAAATGCCCGATTAACTTGCAATTAAACCGTTTCTTAACCTTCAAACTTAAGTTTCGAACTAATGAGTCATTTTAATGCGTATTATGGGATGGTTAATTCATTTGAATTGAAACCGAAACTCGCATACCAAAGTCATCACTCGATCAAACTAAAACAACCAAAATTGATATCATATAATTTTGGGAAAACATTTCATTCTATCCCTTTACACCATTCGAACATTCATTTCCATCCGAAACACACACACACACACCTCGTGTTCGATCACTATCATCTTCTTCGGCCTGCAACTATACCGTTCACCATGATCTACCTTATTATAATTGAAACTAATAGAGGCTTTCGATCATAAACACCATTAGAAGCTTCACGTATCATGAATTCGATTATAATCATCATTTTTTCTTGAATAGATGCAACCTTCTATCTTAAGCTTTTTCCTATCCTTCACCATCTAAACGACTCTTGTGAGGTAATTCTGTACATGTACATACCCGATTTGATGCGGGAAACAAAATCCCCGTGTTTAATTCGAGTATCAAAATCGATTTCAGGCTCAATTGGATTCAATTCGTTTCTAGGGTTCATATTAATTTGGGGATTTCTTAATTAATGGACTTATAAACTTATTTTCGAATCATAAGCAGATTGGGGCTTTAGCCCAACTGGTAACTGGTTCCAACCATAGGTAGGAGATCTCGGGTTTGAACCGGCCTCTACCAACCTTTTCCTTTAATTGTTTTTTTTTGCATTTTTAATTTAGAAAAATTATTATTATATTAATAAATCAAAATACAAATTATTTTGTTAACTGAAACATTTAAGAAATTATTAAGTTAAGTTTTAAAGATTTTAAAACTTATAACTCTTAAATTTAATTACTTAAAGAATAAAAAGACTATAAAGATATTATTAAGTCATTTATATGTTATAAATATACTATAGTCCAGACTTTGATTATTTGAAAACACTTCAAGCCTACATATTACAAATACTTTAAATGTTTAATTATATAAATGACTATGTAAATAAAAATTTAAACAAATAATTATCCATCTAATCATATTATATCATATTTAGTTAATATTCTCTAAACTATTATTTAAACTCTTAATACTTATAAAACAATATATTATACTTCATTTTTATTACTAAAATCTTGTATTATAAGATTTCTATAATAAATCATTTAAAAGTTCAAAACTTTATAAAATGATTTTAAATAATTTAAAGTCATCTAATAAGTATTCAATTAAGTGGCTTTATCAAATTTTAAATAATTAGTTATTAAATTAATTATTTCTTTTCACACATCATATTTAATATTTATTAATTCAATAAATTAAATTATCGAATCATTCATTATAATTCTTATTTTTAATTGGTTCATACCATCTTTATTGAATCAATACATAATTGATTGCGTTATTATATTTTATTTGACTTAAGTATAAAACCACTAATTTGAAACGAAACCTAATTTATATTCACTCTTGAATCATAACTTAATTCTAATCCCAAGACACCAAATTTTAGGTTGAATCATGAAGGAATCATTGGAACCATCTTATCATCTTATTGTTATCCTAAGTGCAACTTTATAGCAGTGAGTTTCCCATGTGAGTTATCCATGTCCCTTTTTACTTTACTTCACACCTTTTAGGGTGAAACATGTTAACCTTATGAACTTACACTTGTAAACATCTTGATACTTGTAAATGAAAATGAAATTCATCTTTACTTTTTGTCATGGTTATTGGTATTGTTGCAAGTGTTATATGAGACACATTATATGTTGACAATCATTAACTATTGCCAGCCTAGCGACTCCATAGATCTATGGGCCTGACAAGCCTGCTTGGTTAATCCAACTACACTTAGCTAATCTTATCTATATATATATATATATATATATATATATATATATATGTGTGTGTTTGTGTGTGTGTGTGTGTGTGTGTGTGTTTAACCCATGGAACTCACCAATTTTTAAATTTGACCTTTTATTTTAACATGTTTAAGGTTTGATACTTAATGATCTCCATGACATCCGTCACTATCAGATCCGTCTATTGACTCGCAACTCATTAACTCTGATTCCGTGCATTTATTATTTTGTGAAATTATTTACTTTCTATAGATACATGTGTACCTAGTTTATATGCTTAAATGTAAACGTTTTTCATTACTTACGTATGTGTAATTTGACAATGTAATGAAATATGATATATGATTTGATGTTTATTTATCTTTAATTCATATGTATGACTTCTTGTATAGGTTTGAGGTTGTTGTACATAATTCTAAGTCATAATGATTGAGAAATGTGTTCAACATAGTCGGATGAGTATTAATGCCAATGGCCCGTACTTATGGACCATACGCATGATACATCATGCTTATGGACTAATCGCACGACTGAACCAGGAGACTGGATTAGTCGTATGTTAGGACCGTGTACGGTACGTAGTACTAACTGATTTACGTGTATACCCACTCAAATACTGTAGAATCCTATTTGATGGCGATCCAATCAGTGAGAACGCGAGTAAAATCAATCCAAGAATTAAAATAAACATCAAGATTTATAGTAGGACGATTTACTATGATCTATGAACTTGGAACAAGTGTTCTTGAGTCTCTGGACGGCTAGGGTACGATTTAGTGCGTAGGTATTTGAATTGTTATGTTTTTTCCACGAATTAAGTGGTATTTATAGGTCAGGGTTTTCCATTCGTGCGACTGAACCATTAGCATGGTTCAGTCGTGCGACTAAAGCATGCAGTTGATCCATCCATACTACTGAAGGTTCAGTGGTGCGACTGAGTCAATCTCATGTTACAGTCGTGCGACTGATCCAGTCTCCTGGTTTAGTCATGCGACTGGTTCATTAGCATGAAGTCTTTATGCATATGGTCCATTAGCATGGTCCATTCATATGAGAACTCACACGATTAAGTTTAAGCACATTTCTCAATCATTATTGACTAAGAACTATGTAAACAACCACAAACCTATATAGTTAGTTCATATTTGTTAACACAATAATCAATGAATTATTAAACATATAAGCATAAACCACACATTGTATTTCATTCAAACCCATTTTATTACATATATGTAAGACATGAAAGACATTTTACATTAAGCTCATAAACTAGGTACATATGTACCTACAAACTCCCCCTTGGACCTAGTTTACTCTATTATCTAACATTCTTCCTCAGCTCTTCATATTTCTTGTACTTCTCCTCCCTTGTAACTCCTGCATGTATTTCGAATACAAAGCAGAGTCTTATCACGTCTTGAAACTGGAGGGCTTGTACAATGTCTTGCGCTTCATAGAATAGTGGCCACTTGTATAAAGTGTAGACATCGTCAGAAGACAAGTTAGTTAGCCACATCCGGTCAATACCCTGATAGTTTCCATATTTCCATTTTTGTTCAGAACTATGACCGCCTCACCTGTTCTCCAGTCATAGTACCACCACTTGAAGTGTGGAGTGAAGTCCTGAGGCATTTCCCTTAGGGAGATTCTTGACATTGTGCGTGGAGGACTCCACTTCAGCACAATCTTTGGCTTTCCAGTAATGGCATCAACTTCAGATCTTCTGATATACCTCGTTGGTTGTTGAGGTTTGAAGTTGACCCACCTGGTGTAGTACTCTCTCTTCAAAGCTGCTTCAAACCAGCCTGATATCTTTCGAGGTTCAGCATATACCAGCTTCAATTCGGCCAGCTGGTTAAGCTCAAAACCGGATAGAGTCTTCCGAACGTGTGGGAATCTGAAGTACTCGATTCCCTTCTCTCTCTTGATAGCATAAACATTTAGATCATCAAAATATGCCCACGCTATGATATTTCCTAACACCTTTAGATGCTACTTCACTTTGTAAAGCTTGTGTAGGTACTAGGCTTTGGAGCACTGCATTGGGCTCTGATCTCTGCAAAACAAGCCGCCCATTCAGCCTTTTTGATGTTGACATCAGCGTTTGAGGCTTGGGCTTGATCTTTCTTCTTCTCTGACTCCTGCTTCATCTTATCCAGTGTTTCAAATGTATCACTGACAAGGGTGTCACCCAGATTGGGGACTACATTTCCCTCGTTGTCAGCATACTCTGGATAATGTTGTGCTGTGACGTCTTCAATCTCAATGTCATCCACATCTTTAAGCTCATCATCACTATCTATATCAACAGTAGGAGCATCCTTCACAAGCTCATATGGATTTAGTTGAAACATCTAGTTTCTCATCAGTAAGGTCGTGAATTATTTCTTCTTCTTCAAGAGTGTAACTCACAGACTCCTAACGATCCCTTGCAGATCAAGTATGATTGTGAGTTGAGACTTGATCTGCTGAAGGGGAGCAACATCATACTCATCTTGCTGAGATGAATGATCAGCTTGATTTAAACATATAAACACATCAACCATTAGTTAATAATCAAGAAAGTAAACATTAAATAAATATAAACATTATGTACACAAGTTTGATACATGCTTCAGTTACACATGATTTAAAATTACATAAACATCTAATCATTATGTTTGTCCTGAATCATATGCTCTTCTGTAGTCAGGGCTAATGTTGAGGCACCCTAATCTTGATTTTTCTTGGTTCGCCTCTCTCTTGCTTGTGTGGCACCCGATGCAGATGCATCACCTTCGTCTTCATTATCTCCTCCATTTCCTGCACCTTCATCATCTCCTCCCTCTGTTTCATCCTTATCATCATCCTCTTCATCAAGATCATTATCATCATCGTCATCATCATCATCACCCCCACGTATCTTCAGAGGCTCATCCTTTGTGCCTTTGAGTTTGAGCATGATGGTCCTTTTGGTATCCTCCAACTCCTCAATCTTCTTAGTGGATAGAACTTTATGCTCTTGGAGTTGGGCAATCTCTTGACTTTGAACAACTATCTGCTAAGCCTGATCCTCTATTAGCTGGGCTTGCTAAGCGATCTGCTGTGCTTGGGCAGCGTTCTGCTCCATAAGCTGTCTGATCTGTGCAGCTCTTTCCTTGTCAGCAGCCCACAGCTTCAGCACCATCCTGTTTAGTGCTGCCAGCTGATCCTCTACCCCAACAGAAGGTAGGGAGGATCCTGTAGTGAATGGCTGGTGAGATGATGGTCTAGGCTGGTGGCTTGTGGTAGTGGTGAATATGGGTGGTGGTATATGTGTGGCTGGTGATGGGTAGGCTGTAGTGGTGGTGGAAGAAGTGTAGATAGGTGGTGGAGTGGCTATGGTAGTGATGGTGGGTAAGGTGGTAGTAGTGGTGGTGGTAGCTGTGGTAGTGGGTAGGTGAGTGGTGGTGGTAGATATGGTGGCAGTGGTGGTGGAGGTAGGAATCAGCGTGAACCTCCGTCTTTTTGGCTTCATCCCATGGGGCTGAGCCATCCTCTTCTTCCTCGAACCCCTCGAGGAGGATGCTCCCCCTGGGATGCTGAGCTGGTCTGGGGTATAAGTAGGATCTTTAGTAGTCTCCCTAGACGCAGCTTGGCGTCCTCCAACCGCCTATATCCCATGTTCGGTGGCAACCACCCTACTGCCCAGCGTTCTGGTCAATGACTCATCATCATTCTCCTCCTCCTCATCAGGCCTGAAATCCTAATAGAAACCAGCTATGTCAGCTTCTCCATGAGTAGGTGGTGGAGGTGTAACATCGGTAGTGGTGGCCCTAGATGGAGTGGGGCTTATGTCTCCACCATCGCCACTGTCATCATCCCCTGAGTCATCGGTGGGGAGTACAATCTGCTCTGTATCCGAATCACTGTCCTCGTGGGGCCACTTCCTCCTAGCGGGTGCCACGTAATCGTCCTGGGCTAGGTGCCTGAACAATCTCCTCACAGGAGGCTTAACGTGCTTCTCCCTGTACAACTTCATCCGGCCTAATATGGTTCATCCATCACATCAAGTACTACAGCGTCCTCCTTCTCCTTAGGTAGCTGAGGGAGCTTCTGATCAATGATCATCTGCATGAAGCGGGGATACATACAGAATCCCTCCTTCCCCTTCGCCTCGATGTTCTCCACCAAGTAGGTGAAGATCATCCGGGAGAAACTGCATGGGAGGTTCAGCACCAACGCCACGTTGGCGTTCTGTATCTGGTCCCATAGCTCAGCGAAGCCTCATTTCCTGGAGGTAATGCACTTTAGCAGCACATGTGCCAAGTACTTGAATTGGGGGCACATGTTGCTCTTGGCTCGTAGAAAGCAGCCACGCACTGTCAGTGGGTGCAAGTGGGTCGGGCAGTCAGCATCATCTCCAACTCTAATACTGTCTTGATATCCTCCTCTGTGATCTCTATGGCATGACCGAAGATAGAGCTTCTGATGCAATGGGGATCTACGGTCCTATCGAAAACCATGCCTTCCCAGAAGGCCTACTGAAGGGATCGGTATGGTGTGGACGGTGTTGAAATGGCACGGAAGATCCCTGATCTCCGTAGAAAAGTAATAATGCCCGAAAAGTCTGCAGCATTCCTGGAAGTTAAATCCAGGTTAGCACATATGTTGTGCTTCGTGCTCATGGTCCAACAACTAGCTATCTGTTACAAAAAAAGGATAAACATTGGTGTGAGTAAAAGAGTAACCATTTGATCTCTTAACTTGAATCTTCTGTTCTGTCATGCGATTGAGCTCATACGCACGACTGAGTCATACAACGTGCTCAGTCGTATGCTCTACCAAGTGTTGAAACCAGTCGTGCGACTGAACTTATTCGCATGTTTCAGTTGTGCGATTGTGCCATTTGCCCAACTCAGTCATGCAACTGAGCCATTCGCTTGGCTCAGTCGTGTGATTGAAGGTCATCAGAGCACCCATTCGCATGACAGACTGTTGGTTCATTCAAATTCAATTTTTGCGCAATTCGTAGTGTTAGACTTCGTGGTATGGCGCATTTGTCTTGCAAACACCTAACATAACACCTAATAACTTTTATTTTAACATTCTACTTAGTTTTATCAGGTTATTAGTCATACTAGTCCAGTTAAGTTTTAGGGCACAATTTCAATCTTTTGAGGATGAATCGAGTGAACATTTGACTGGAAATCATTGCACATTACCTGTAGAGTCACTAGAAATTGTTAGAACGTAATAATCACAGTCCAAGAGCAATCAAATGAAATTTGGGCAGAGTATCGGTAAGTCGTGCGAAGAAATGGGCAATTTGGGGGTAAATAAGGTTTGCGACCGACTCTCCCTCTATTTATACTAGGGTTTACTTCAGTCATGCGACTGGGCCTAATCACACAACTGGTTCGTGAGATAGAGGCTCAGTCGTGCGACTGACTTAATCGGTCATCATCAGTCGTGCGATTGGGTTTCAGTCGTGCGACTACCCCGTTTGGTTGCTTCCATTCGTGCGACTGGTTTATTCTGATGATCCAATCGCATGAATTTACCCAGCTGATGGTCCAATCACATGGCTGGGCCATTGTGCGGCTTAGTTGTGCGATTGGACTCATTCGTCTGGTTCAATCGTACAGCTGGTCCATACTTATGATCCAGTCGTGCGAATGGCTCATACTTATGATTTTAACTTTATGACCATTTGACACTTAACCCTTTTTAACTAATGATAAAACATTTCAAGCATTCAATCATCTCAGACATGATCATTTTGAACTTTGGAAACATTTGATCACCTCAGACATGATCCTTTTAACAGTAAAACATTTTGTCACCTCAGACGTGACCCATTTGACATTTGAAAACGCGTGTGGTCACCTCAGACGTGACCCTTTTTAGTGATTAGATCCCAAAGAGAATTCCAATACGTAGTCCGACTTTTAACAACTAAAATGACAGAATTAAACAAATGAAACTACTAGAACTGAAAAGCAGAAGTAAAAACATATTTTTGTAAATTTTGTGTGAGGTGAAAATCCTATGATAGATATCTAGCAAATTTATTTCTTGAACAGGCAGCTTCAAGTTATTTTGACCATAATTGGAACAATTAATTATGGAATCATACAGGTAAATCAAATCATTCAGGACATGTTATCAAAACCTTTTGATGCTTGGTTCTTGTTTTCATCGAGAGCCATTAGCAAGTCTAGGAAATCATACTAGTACCACAAGATACACACAGTGGTGTTAACTTTCAAGAGTTGCAGCCACGATGATTATCAGTATACTTGTCCTCTTAAATCCATACACAGACTTTTGACACAGATTGGTGATGATTTAAGGTTTAATTATTTCAACAAGCATTTGTGGATCCCACGCTTATATGGTAATCAACGTTCCCCAGTAGATTTTTGAGCGGTCACATGTAGTATTCAAGAAGAAACTATTCTTAGAGGTCTCAAAGAGAAGCCAAGCCTCAGGTCAATGCCACCACACAACAGAGAGGCACACAACCTATCTTCTTGTTTGAGCAATTTTATTCTTTATGCACAGATCGCACCAACAACATAGGTTATTAGCTGATTGCTTTTTGCTTTTTCATCATGTGCTTTTGCTCATATTATGGTCATCCGCACACATTTGTGGCGTTTATTCTGCTCGTCACCCCTTATTAGAACTCTGTTGATTGTGTTAACTAGGGATAGGATCACCCACAGCTTGTTGAACAACTTAGTTTGATCTTGAGATCCCACAAGGTCTACTATCTATTGTATTGAATCTACCGACACATCATCTAATGGTCTAGCAACCTCTAGGTCTACTTTCTCTCTCGTCACCGTAGTAGTAGCCAGTTTTACTATCATTTTTCCTGTTATATTGCTCAGACTTCTCAAACTTATACTTTGAATTCGCATCTAATTCAATTTAAATCTTTTAAAGTCCAAATATTTGTTCCTGTGTACTATCATTTTCATAGTCATTGAATTGATATCATAGATACGATCTCATTTCTATCAGCTAGCATGTCCTCCTCCCTCGTTTTTTTTTATTTAAATTAAATACTAACTTAACCTATTCTCCCCCTAAAATTATTAAACTGTAAAATTTTGCATTTTTAGGATTTTAATAGGCGAAGAAATAAAAAAATTAAAAGAAAATAACACAAAAAATTAAAAGTAAAATGAAATCTACTTGTCAAACTGAGTACTGTCATCGTCGAAAATCACATCACTTTTCTTTTTAACGTCGTTGACCTCTAACAGATATAGAAAACGTGGTTATCAAATGCTTTTGTGTAGAGGTCTGCGCGTTGAAAATTCGTATTAATTTTAACCACATCAATTAAATGTTTTTCAAAGCAATCACGTATAAAATGATATTTAATCCCGATTTTTTGGTTTTAGGATGTTGGACCGGATTTTTAGTTACGGCTATTGCAGCAGAATTATCAATGAGCACAGGAGTATTAGAGAATTGCAAACCGTAGTCCCGCATTTACTGTTGAATCCAAATGATTTGTGAACAGCAACTTGCAGCAGCAACATATTCGACTCGAGGTCTGCTCTTACATTGCCAGGTCACTAATCTCCTTCCAAAAAATTGACATCCTGCTGATGTGGACTTGTAGTTCATTTTGCAACCGCCGTAATCCGAGTCACTATACGCTGTAAGCTCGAAGTCATCATCATAAGGATACCGCAATCCTAGTGTTGGTGTACCCTTCAGATAACAAAATATCCTTTTAACCCCAACAAGATGGTTAACTTTCAGTTTCCCTATTATCTAGAGCATAGAATTGTCGTGTACATGATATCAGGTCATGAGGCTGTGAGGTACATGAGGGATCCAACCATTCCTCGGTACATGGTGGCATCAACCAGATCACCATTCTTGTCGAGTGCTACATCATGGTTTGTAGCAAGTGGAGTCCCAGCTTTTGAAGCATTCTCCATGTCAAACCGTCTAAGAATACCCCCTACATACTTGGTCTGATGTAGATATATCCCTTTAGGTGTTTGATCCACCTGTAATCCGAGGAAGAACTTTATTTCTCCCATTGCACTCATTTCAAATTCTGCGTTCATTACTGCTTCAAATTCTTTACATAAGTCTTCGTTCTTGGAACCAATGATTATGTTATCAACATAAATTTGAACAAGCAGTATATCACCATCCTTTTCTTTGATGAACAGTGTACAGTCAATTACACCTCTGCGAAATCCATGTTTCACAAGGTGAGTTGAGAGTTTTTCATACCATGCTCTCGGGGCTTGGTGAAGCCCGTAGAGAGCCTTATCAAGTTTGTAAACTCTATCCCAATAATATGGATCCTCAAATACTTCAGGTTGACTGACATACACTATTTCCCGGATTTCACCATGAAGAAATGCACTCTTTACATCCAGTTGATAGACTTTAATTTCATGTACGAGGCATAGGCTAGGAAGATATGAATGGCTTCCATTCTCGCAACAGGTGCAAATACTTCATTGTAACCAATTCCCTCAACTTGTCGAAATCCTTGAACACAAGTCAAGCCTTGTTCCTGATTATGAACCCTTGGTCATCTTTCTTGCATTTCAAGACCCATTTGGTGCCAACAACCTTAGCAAGTGTCCATACACTAACTTCTTGAACTGAAGAAGTTCTTGCATGGAACTCACCCATGCCTCATCATTTAGGGCTTCACTAACTATTTTGGCTCAAACTGAGACACAAAACAATGATATGCACCATCGTGAAGGTATCCCTTTTCCATTACTGAGGCATAATCAGCTGAATATAGCTGATTTCTTGTCTGAATTCCTGATCTGACATCCCCAATGACATTGTCCAGAGGATGATAGACATTAAGGCGTGATCCAGGACTGGTGGGAACAACTATCTCAGAATCAAGATTATGAACGTTTGGTTCCGTATCTGAGGCAGTAGGAGTGTCAGGTTCCGAAGACTCAGAGGCATCAATGTCAGATGCTTGTGGACTTGTAGTAGTAGGAACCTGTTCCTCCTGATTGTTCTGATCATTCTTCATGGCTTCAGCGTCAAAGGAGGAGTCACTTACCTTGAGTGATCCCCTTGATTGATTTAGCAACTCACCTTATGAACCAGATGTTCTAGAGTCTTGTGATGGTGTGTTTAAGACATCATACATCATTTTGGTTGCTAACTCATCATTTGAAGTGGAGAAAGGAATGTTGAAGGACTTGAAGAATCCATCATATCGTAAAGAATGTGGGTCCTTTTCCAGCCATAGGAGTGGTGTATCTCTGAACTTCCACATTACACCACACTTCTACTTGACCCGTTGAGTTGTTGGAAACTCTCTTATTCAGTATATTGTATCCTAGAAAGATTCCCTCTTCAACCTTCTCGCTAAACTTGTCTTCCTGAGTTTTCTTCAGCAACGTACATGGTGCCCCAAACGGTTTGAGGTACTCCAGATTAGGTTTACATCATTGTAGCAACTCATAACGTGTTTTTCCATGTTGTTTAACCACCAAGACTTGATTCAAAGTCTAACATGCATTTGCCACTGCCTCATTCCAGGATTGGATAGATAGTTTTGAGTCTGCTAGCATCGTTCTGGCAGTCTCTATCAAGCTTCTGTTCTTCTTTTCAGCAACCCCGTTCATCTGTGGAGTGTAGGCAGATGTGAACTGATATACAATTCCCTTTTCTTTACAGAATGCCTCCATCTATTGATTCTTGAACTCTGTTCCGTTGTCTAAGTGTACTTGTCTTACCTTCAGCTTGTAGAGTGACTCCAGTGTAGTTACTAACTCTTTGAATGACTCAAATGTTTCTGATTTTGATTTCAGAAACATCACCAAGAGAATCTTGAGTAGTCATTTGTAACTACGTAGCAGTACAACTCGCCGGTGATGCTCCTTCTACTGACTGGACCAAACAGATCCATGTGAAGAAGCTCAAGAGGCAGTTCTATGGAATGGACTTTCTTTTCCTTATGAGACTTCTTCGTCTGTTTGCCTTTCTTGCAGGCGACACAAAAATCTTGGAGTTGGAAGTTTTTGACGTTTACTCCTCGTACTAGATCATTCTGGATCAGGTGAGTCATCTTCCGTGGATTGATGTGCCCCATTCTCCTATGCCAGGAGATAGAGTCCTTCTCAGTATCTTTTGACAAGAAGCACTAAACTTGATGATCCATTGTGGAGGCCTTTGATAGATCTAGGACGTAAAGGTCATTATATCTTGAGGCTGACATTAAGACTTGGTCCTTCGGGATCACACAGTCATTTTTCAGGACATAGCACTTCTTATTGTCGAATAGTACCTTAAATCCTTTGTCACATATTTGGGAGACAGAAAGCAAATTATTTTGAAGTTGTTAAACAAGTTTACCTTGTCAAACTTCACTTTCTGATTCCCCACTTCCCCTTGAGCTATGATATAGCCTCCTTTGTTTCCAGCAAATGAAACATGACCTCCTTTTATTTGTTTGACGTTTGAAAGGAGTGCCTGGTTTCCAGTCATGTGCCTGGATGCTCCGCTATCTACAATCCAAGTGTTTGTTTTAGCACTATAGCGAACACCTTGCACATTCAATTGAAAACATTAGTTAAGGTTAGGGACCCAAGCCTTAACTGGCTTGGGTGACCCAGAGGCATCACACATCATAAATTCCACCCATTATCCATTAGAGGGTGAGGGAAGATCATTCATCTTCTTTTTCATTACCAGACATTGAACTAGACTTTTCTTTCCATAAGCCAGTTTTGTGTAAGGTTTGTTTGTGATAAACAGACGATTGGCTTATAGTTTGAACTTTATGTTCACTAACTCTTCTTGGTGGAGTCATGGAGATCCTTTTAGAAGAACTGGGTTTAGGATCATGAAGTTCAACTTTCTTCCTAGGTGTCTAATAGTAAGGATAGTTAGACGCGATGTGTCCATACTTTCCACAGTTGTAGCAAGATCTACATTCGACATGCTGGTATGGTTGTTTCTGTGGAGAAGTGTGTGACACTCGAGTGACTTTGACTTGGTTGATTTTAGACACTTTTTGTTTAAATGTTTTATCTTGTTTAACAAAATTAATTGTTTATCCCTTCTTAACATCTTTACTCTTTTGTTTATCTGGACTTATACATGACACACGTGTTTGGTTAAATTGTTTGGTCTTTTTAGGTTCAAAAACAGATGTGGTTGAACCAGACTTTACCTTAACCTTCTCAAATTTTTCATTCAGATTAGCAATAGGCATTTTACCTTTTGATTTTGAAGTGGTCTCCTTTTGTTTAGTGCCAGATACAATAGTTTGACATGTGGAATCTGGATCACTTACAAGAGGAGTGGACACCACATGATCCTTGATTGGGTTGTTATTTATTGGTTTGCTTTTGGAATTCAACAAGGTCTCATGTGGTGGTGGAACCACTTTATAACCCAATCCCTTCCCATTGTTGTGTTCTCTCACTAAATGTTGGACAATGTGATAAGAACTAGACCAACTATGCAGTTTTTGTTTTACTGAATTTACTTCTACTTCCAAAACTGCTTTTTGTTTCTTAGTTTCTTCTAGGGGACATTTTTCATTTGCTAGGAACAAGGGAGGTTACATCACTACTCAAGGCGAAGTGGGAAACAATAAAGTAAAGTTTGACAATGTCAACTACGTTCAACAACTACAGAACAACTTGCTTTCAGTCTCCCAGATCTGTGATAAAGGATTCAAAGTTGTATTTGACAACAAGAAGTGCTACATGTTGAATAAGGACTATGTGATTGAGGAGGATAAGGTTCTTATGTCAGCTTTAAGATACAATGACTTCTATGTCTTGGATTTATCAAAAGCATCCATAACTGATCACACTGTTCAATGCATTTTGTCAAAGGAAACTGAGAGGGACTCAGTCTCATGGCATAGGAGAATGGGACACATCAATCCTAGAAAGATGAATCATTTGGTTCAGAATGATTTAGTGAATGGAGTAACTGTCAAGAATTTCCAACTTCTGGATTTTTGTGTAACATGTAAGAAAGGGAAACAGACCAAGAAGGCTCACAAGGCAAAGAAGGTGAATTCTATTGATATGCCTCTTGAGCTTCTGCACATGGATCTGTTTGGCCCTGTTAACACAAAGAGCATTGCTGGAGATCTGCATTGCTTTGTAGTAACAGATGATTACTAAAGATTCTTTTGGGTGATGTTTCTGAAATCCAAATCAGAAACCTTTGAATCATTCAAACATCTTGTAACTACATTGGAATCACTCTATAAGCTGAAAGTAAGGTAGATTCAATCAGACAATGACATAGAGTTCAAGAATCAGTGGATGGAGGCATACTGTAAAGAAAGAGGAGTTGTTCATCAATTCATCTCTGCCTACACTCCACAGATGAACGGTGTAGCTGAAAGGAAGAATCGGAGCTTGATAGAGACTGCCATGACAGTTTTTACTGACTCGAAACTACCTATTCAATTCTGGAATGAGGCAGTGGCTAATGCTTGTTACACACTTAATCAAGTCCTAGTGGTCAAACGACATGGCAAAACATATTATGAGCTACTCTAGCGACATAAACCCAACCTAGAGTATCTAGAACCATTTGGCGTACCATGAACGTTCTTGAAGAAAACTTAGACTGGAAGTTTAGTGAGAAGGCAAAAGAAGGTATCTTTCTCGAATACAACATACCAGACAAGAGAGTTTACAACAACTCAACGGGTCAGGTAGAAGTGTGGTGCAATGTTGACGTTCAAAGATACGCCACCCCCCTAATGGGAAAGGACCCTCATTCGTCTTCGACTATGATGGATTCATTAAATCCTTCAATCTACCGCCTTCTTATACTGATGACAAGCTTTCTACTAGGATGATGTACAAGGTCCTAAACACTCCTCCATCAGACTCGACATCAACTGGTCCATTAGATGATACTTCTAGCCCTTCAGGGGGAGACCTTGAAGTAAGTGATTCTTCCTCTGATGATGAAGCAGTTGAGACTGCAAATATGAACCAAGAGGAACAGGTTCCCACCAATGAAAGTACACAAGCATCAAATCCTGATGCCTCTGACACTTCGGAGCCTCATACTCCAACAGCTAAACATACTGAACCTGGGTTTCACAATCTGGATAATGAAGTAGTTGTTCCCACCACTCTAGGATCTCGACTTAATATTTATCATCCATTAAACAATGTAATTGTGGATGTTAGATTGGGAGTACACAAACGAAATCAGCTATACTTAGCTCATTATGCTTTAGTCATGGAAAAAGGTTATCTTCACGATGGTGCATATCGATGTTTTGTGTCTTAATTTGACCAAAATATGTGAGTGATGCCTTAAAAGATGAGGCATAGGTCAGTGCAATGCAAGAAGAACTCCTACAGTTCAAGAAGTTAGGAGTATGGACCTTGTGGACAAATCAAAAGGTGCTAAGGTGATTGGCACTAAATGGGTGCTGAAGTGCAAGAAAGACGACCAAGGGGTAATAATCAGGAATAAGGCTCAACTTGTAGTTCAAGGATTTCAACAAGTCGAAGGCACAAGTTACAATGAAATGTTTGCACCAGTGGCAAGGATGGAAGCAATACGTATATTTCTAGCCTATGCATCCTACATGAAGATTAAAGTTTATCAACTAGATATGAAGAGTGCATTCCTTCATGGTGAAATCTGTGAGACGGTCTATGTCAGTCAACCCAAAGGATTTGAGGATCCTTATTATCAGGATAGAGTTTGCAAGCTGAACAAGGCTTTTTATGGGCTCCATCAAGCCCCTAGAGCCTGGTATGAGAAACTCTCAACTTATCTTGTGAAACACGACTTTCGTAGAGGAGTTATTGACTTTACATTGTTCATCAAAGAAAAAGATGGAGATTTACTGCTGGTACAGATTTATGTGGATGACATAATCTCCGGTTCCAAAAACGAAGAATTATGTAAAGAATTCGAATATGTAATGAAAGCAGAGTTTGAGATGAGTGCCATGGGGGAGATGAAGTTCTTTCCCGGCTTACAAGTGGACCAGACACCAAAGGGAATCTTCCTACATCAGACCAAATATGTAGGAGATATCCTCAGTTGATTCGACATGGAGAATGCTTCGGCAGCTCGAACTCCACTTGCAACAAACGATGATGTGAAACCCGATGAAAATGGTGATCTGGTTGATGCCACCATGTATAGAGGAATGATTGGATCTCTCATGTACCTTAGAGCCTCGCATCCGGATATCATGTACGCCACGTGTCTTTGCTCCAGATATCAGGCAAAACCAAAAGTAAATCATCTCATCAGGGTGAAAAGGATTTTTCATTATCTGAAGGGTACTCTAACACTCGGGTTGTGGTATCCTCATGATGATGACTTTGAGCTTACAATGGATAGTGACTCGGATTATGGTGGTAGCAAGATGAATTACAAATCAACATCAGCGGGATGTCAGTTCTTTAGTAGACGGTTAGTCATCTAGCAGTGTAAGAAGTAGACATTAGTTGCTTTGTCAACATGTGAAGCTGAATACATCATTGCTGCAAGTTGCTGCTCGCAAATCATTTGGATTCAACAGCAAATGCGTGACTACGGTTTGCAATTTTCTAATACCCCTATTTTTGTTTATAATTCTGCTGCTATTGATGTAACCAAAAATCTAATCCAACATTCTAAGACTAAACACATCAGTATTAACTATCACTTTATACGTGACTGTTTTCAAAAGCAATTAATCAATGTTGTTAAAATTAATATTGATTTTCAACGCGCCGACCTCTACACAAAAGCATTTGAGAAACCGAGGTTACTATTAAATTGCAGTACTTATTTACTTAAAAAAGCGAATAGTTTGCTCAAAATGTGAAATTCAAAGTACAGTCTAAGAAGTCTAAGCATAACTAAAGAAAAATGATAGTTAAACTAGTATGCTACTGAGGTAACATAGAGAAAGTGGACCTTGGGTTGCTAGTTCATTATATGATGTGTCGGTAGATTCGACACAATAGATGAGTAGACTTCATTGGTGAATTACAATTCAAACTAAGTTGTTCAACTTGCAGTGGGTTCTCATCTTATCCCTGGTTAACACAATCAACGTATTTCCAATAAGGGGTGACGAGTAAAATAAACGCCACAAATGTGTGCGGATGACCATATATATGAGCAAAGCACATGTAAAAACTGCTAAAAGCAATCAAGCTAATGACTAATGTTGTTGGTGCATTGTGTGCAAAAGAAAAATAAATGCTCTAACAAGAATATAGGTTGTGTGCCACTTTGTTGTGCGGTGGCACTGACCTGAGGAGAAGCATAACCCAAATATTCTAGAATTCATTGTTGTTTGCACCTCTCTACTGTGCGATGGCACTGACCTGAGGCTTGGCATCTCTTTGAAAGCTCTTAGAATAGTTCTTCTTGTCACATACCCATAGACCGCTTAAAAATCTCCTAAGGAATGTTGATTACCATATAAGTGTGAGATTCACAAATGGTTGTTGAAATAATTAAACCTAATTCATCACCAATGTAAGTCAAAAATCTGTGTTTGGATTTAAGTGTACAAACATACTGATAATCATTGTGGCTGGAATTCTTGACAATCAAAATCATTGTGTGCATCTTATAGCCCTAGTATGATTTCTTGAAAGTGCTATTGACTCTCAGACAAAACAAGAATCTATCATCAAAGTGCATATTAAAAAGGGGTTCCTAAACAATTCTGATAGACCTGTATGATTCCAAAATGAATCTTTCCAGAAATGTTAAAATTGACTTGAAGTTGTTCTGCTCAATCCTAAAACAACAAAAATATTTCTTGTTTTTATTTTAAAATTCAAATTTGTTCTCAATTTTGTAGTCTTTTGTAGTGTAAACGTCAGACTATACAACTAGCTGAGTTCTGTGAATCACTCACTAAAAGGGGTCATGTCTGAGGTGACCAATCGGGTTTTAAATTAAAAGGATCACATCTAAGGTGATCAAATACTGTTAAAAGGTCATAATGTTATTTCAAAAGTTAAATGTTAAGTGTTTGAAAGTGTATGAGTTCAAGCTCATAAGTATGAGCCAATCAAACGATTGAATCATAAGAATTAGCCAATCGCACAATTGAACCATAAGTATGAGCCAGTCACACGATTGGACCATGAGTATGGGACAACCATGCGATTGGACTACAAGACTGAACCAATTGTATGAATGAATGAAGGAGTATCAGCCATTCGCACGACTGAACCCCAATCACACGACTGAAGCATGAGTATGGGCTCAGTCGCACGACTAGAGCATAAGTATGGGTCCAGTCACACGACTGAAATTTAAAAGAGTCTAAATAAGGGGGTCAGTCGGTCTTAACCCTTACCACCCTTCAAGTCCTCTGAAGTCTCCCATACTCATAGAAACTCTGCCCAAATTTCATTTGCCTATTCTTACCTACTAATGTGATACTGACATGCATTTTACTCATCTACAGGTATTGGGCGACTGAAATCGATCCATATGAACATATTAATCACATCTTTAAGGGCCAATTGGGTTAAAACCTATAACTAAGGCTAAAACCTAAAATAGACCACTTTACTAGATTTAAATGTTGATTTAAAGGACATTAAGTGTTATTTCGAGTCTCTACAAGTCTAATGAGTCTAAACACGAAGCCTAATATAAATTTTTGACAAAGATTCATATCTAGGGTGTTCAACAGTGTAGGATGCGAATGGTCATGCTAATGAACTTCAGTCGCACGATTTAGCCAGGCGAATAACTCAATCGCACGTATGAATCATGCGTATGGGTTCAGTTGCACAACTGGCTCAACTGCTTGGTGTAGCATACGACTAAGCTCAGTCGTAGGCTCAATCGCACGACTAAACTCAGCCGCAGGCTCAATCGAACAACTGAACTCAATCATACGACTAAAACTCAACCGTATGGTTCAGTTGCAGCAACATATATGTTATGCATAAATCTAACATATATGTTTCTTGTGTTGCAGCAACATGGCTGATAGATGGACGATGAGCACTAAGCACAATATTTGTGCTCACTTAGACACTACTAATCGGAGTGCTTCTGAGTTTACTAGGATCATAGCCTTTTTGAGGAGATCGAGGATCTTCAAGGCTATCTCTGCTCCGTGCACACCCTACAAGTCTATACAACATGGCTGATAGATGGACGATGAGCACTAAGCACAATATTTGTGCTCACTTAGACACTACTAATCGGAGTGCTTCTGAGTTTACTAGGATCATAGCCTTTTTGAGGAGATCGAGGATCTTCAAGGCTATCTCTGCTCCCTGCACACCCTACAAGTCTACACAACATGCCTTCTGGGAAGGTGCTTCAATTGACCAATCTGTTGAGCCTCACTGCATTAGGAGCTCTATCTTCGGGCAGGAGATAGAGATCACAGAAGATGATCTCAGGAGTGTTTTGGATCTAGGTGATGATGGTACTTACCCAACCAAGTTACATCCCCTGACTGTTCGAGGATGTTTTCTACGGATGAAGTACACTGGGGACATCAATGCAGGTGTGCTCAACAAGAGCAACCTGTGCCCCCAGTTTAAGTACTTAGCTCATGTGATTCTCAAGTGCATAGCGTCCTGAAGGGGAGGTTTTGACGAGATGTCCGATCAAATCCAGAATGCATATGTTTCTCTAGTGCTGAACCACCCGTTTAGTTTCTCACACATGTTGTTCTCCTACATGATCGAGAACATTAAGGCTAAGAGCAAGGAAAGCTTCTTTATGTACCCTCACTTTCTACAGATGATTATTGACGAGAAGCTTCTTTTGCTGCCTAAGGAGAAAGATGATGCTGTGATTTTGGAGGTTATGGATGATACTACATTGGGTTAGATGAAGGTCTACCGAGGGAAGCAGGTGAAGCCCCGGTAAGGAGACTATTTGGTCATTTGGCCAATGAGGAGTATGTGGCGCCCGCTCGCAAGAAGTGGTGTCACAATGACAGTGACTCCGATGTTGAGCCCATCATGGCACCCACAAATGAAGATGATGATGACGACCATGATCAGGGTCAAGGTGGTGAGGCACCTTTTGGAACAGAAAGGGCTACTTTCCACCAAGACTTACTGATAGATGAAGATGAGGGGTCAGATGATAAGCCACTAGTGAAGACTTTAGGGAGTCGGGTTGTGGTTATAGACAAAGTGATAGAGGTGGTTGGCGGATGCAAGGCTGAGTCGAGGGGTGCTGCTACTAATGTCACTGATCCTACTTACACCCCTGACCAGCCCATCAGCTCAGGAGGAGCTTCTGTCTCCAAAGGCTCAAGGAAAAAGAGAATGGCCCATCCCCATGGGAAGAAGAGTAAGAGGCCAAGTTTTACTTTGATTACATCCTCTACTTCCACCACCATTGCCACAACCACACCCACTACCACAACCACCACACCTACTACCACAATTACCACTCCACCACAATCCATTCCCACACCTCCTATCTTCACCACATCCACCACTACCACAACTACTCACCAGGCTGGTCTATCCACCCAATCTACAGTTATACCTAGATCCACTCTAACTAATATCGGGTTTGAAGAACAGCTTGCTAACCTCAACAACATTGTGATAAAGCTGATGGCCACTGATGAGTTAAAGGCTACTCAACTACATAAGCTGATAGAGGTGAATACTACTCAGGCAAAGCAGATTGTACAGCTCAGCAAGAAGAGTGCCCAGTATGAGAGAGCTCTAGGTTGAGCCCACCATGCACTTACTAGTCAAAATGAGCTGATGCTAGCATCAATAAAGAGGATAGAGGATCTGGAGAAGAAGAATAAGAAGACATTGCTAAAGCTTAAGGATCAAAGAGTGAGCCATTAAAGATCAAGGATGATGATGATGATGATGTAAATAAGGATAAGGATGAAGATGAATCTGATGAAGAAGAAGATGTTGATGAAGGAGGACCGAGTGGTAAAGATAAAGAGGATGATGATGATCAAGAAGGTGATACTGCTGCATCAACCTCCACTCAAGCGCAAGAGAGGCGCACAAAGCCAAACCAAGATCAAAGAGCCTCGTCCTCTGCTCCTCTAGTTGAAGAGACGATAGATCAAGACAAAATTAATGATTAGATGTCTTTGTATTTAAAACTTTTGTACTTAAATTATATATTACATTAATGTAATTAATGATTATCTATGTTTGTCTATGCTTAAATGTTTTGAGTAATAACTTATGTGTGATATGATTAATGTTTAATCAAATAGATGAGAATCAACAAAGAAATGAATATGATGTTGCTCCCCTTTAGCAAGTTAAGACTCAACTTACCATGATTCTTGACTTGCAAGGGATTGTCAGAAGGTCAGTGAGCTACACTCCTGAAGAAGGAGAAATCATTCATGATTTGACCGATGACCAACTAGCTGAGATATTCCGACTCAATCCTGATGAAATTGTCAAAGATGCTTTAGAAGTGGATGTTGCGAGTGATGATGAGCTGAACAATGTAGATGAGATAGAGATAGAGGATATCACTGCTGAGTATTATCTAGAGTACACTGACCATGAAGGTAATGTTATGCCCAACTTGGGTGATACTTTTGACAGTGCTACATTTGAGAAGCTGGAAGAGATGGAAAAAGAGAAAGAAAAGGAGGAAAGTATAGCCTAAGCTTTGGATGCTAATGTTGATATTAAGAAAGTTGAATGGGCAGCTTGTTTTGCAGTGATGAAAGCCCAACGCATGCCCCCAAAGCAGAATGCCTACACAAAGCTTTATAGAGTCAAAAGACATCAGAAAGTGTCGGGCAAGATTATAGCATGGGCATTTTGAAGATCTGGATGTATATGTTGTGAAAAGGGAAAAGGGGATTGAGCACTTTAGATATCCTCATGATTTGAAGACTCTTCCTGGTTTTGAGCTCAACCGATTAGCATGCTTAGATCTGTTGTATGCTAATCCAAGGAAGATGTGAGGTTGGTTTGAGGCTACGTTAAAGAAGGAATACCATACCAGGTAGGTAAACTTCAGACCTCAACAAACTAAGTGGTTCATCTGTAAGCCTGAAGTGGACCCTATATCTAGAAGACCTAAAGTGGTGCTGAAGTGGAGTCCCCCGCACACAATGTCAAAGATTCCCTTACGGGAAATGCCACAGGACTTCACTCCACACTTCAAATGGTGGTATTATGACTGGCGGATAGGGGAAGCGGTCATAGTTTTGAACAGAGATGGAAAAATAGAGCCAATCAGGGTATTTGACCCAATGTAGCTCACTAACTTGTAGGCTAAAGATGTCTATACTTTATAGAAGTGGCCACTGGTTTATGACATGCAAGATATTATACAAGCTCTACAGTTCCAACATGTGATAAGACTCTGCTTTGCATTCGAGATACATGCAGGAGTCACAAAAGAGAAGTACAAGAAATTCCAAGAACATGTTAAGAATGTTACACGATAGAGTAAACTAGGTCCAAGGGGGTGTTTGTAGATACATGAGTACCTAGTTTATGTGCCTAAATGTAAAAGTATTTCATTTCTTAAGTATGTGTAATTTGACATTGTAATGAAATATGATATATGATTTGATGTTTATTTATCTCTAATTTATATGTATGACTTCTTATATAGGTTTGAGGTTGTTGTACATAATCTAAGTCAATAATGATTGAGAAATGTCTTCAAAATAGTCGGATGAGTATTCATGCTAATGGCCCATACTTATGGACCATACGCATGAATATATCATGCTTATGGACCAGTCACACGACTGAACCAGGAGACTGGAAAGTCGTATGATTGAGACATAAGATTGACTCAGTCGCAAGACTAAACCTTCAGTCATGCGTATGGATCAATCGCATGATTCAGTCGCACGACTGAACCATGCTAATGGTTCAGTCTTACGAATGGAAACCACTAACCTATAAATACCACCTAATTCATAGAAAAAAACACTTGAAGAGATATTACGCATACACACAAACCCTAGCCATCCAGAACGTCACAAACAGCCTATCCAAGTTCATTGTTCGTTCCTGATCGATTCCTACTCGTTCTTATCGTTTAGGTCAATCTTATATTGATTGGTTTATTGTTCCCACTGATTGGATCGCCAATCAAATTGGATTCCGCACTATTTGATCCGGTATAACACAGAATCAGTTAGTACTCCGTACGTATATGGTCCTCCTAACACTTTTGAACCGAATCTCGTCGTATCTACCTTACGTGCCAATCTTAATATATATAATACTAACAATAAAATTTCTTTTATTATTATTATTACCACTAGTAATAATATTATTATAATTTAATATTGTTATTATTATTAAAATTAGAGTCCAAGGTTTAAATTGTAATTTAATTAAACATAAGGGAATAATTAATCTAATGTCAAGGGTGTGAAGTGTAAATATGTATATTATACAAATTATCTTTCTTTTAGGTCAACCCCAATCCGTCGACCCCCCCTTGCCGAAACCCCATTCAGCTGTCACTCTCCCCCACTCTTGTCCGATGTTGCACCACTGTTCCGCCACCATAGGCCGTAGCCGGTTGATGACCCCTCATCGTTCCACCATTTCGCAGGTAACCGATCGTTGTGAGCCTCATTTTGTCTCATTTCTTCTCATTTTGTTTCGTTTCGTTTGGGTCGTATTTTCGGTTCGGAAGTTTGGGTTGATTCGTACGTATATATAGTGTGTGTTCGTATGTATATGTATGTTCGTATGTATTCGTGTATGTGTCGTCCGTGTGTATATATGTATATATGTCATGAGTGTGTGTATGCCTTCGTATGTCATAATCATATGCGTGTATATGCATATATGTGTGCGTGATAATGTGTATGTATGTAATAGGTGTGTGTGCAGCCGTGTATATATTTATATATATGTATATTGTGTGTGTGCGGCCGTGTGTATATATATATATGGTGTGTGTGGGTGTATATTGTATTTATATGCGATAGTGTGTGTGTATGTAATATGTGTGTGTGCGGCTGTGTGTGTGTCTATATATATATATATATAAATATTGTGTGCGTGTGTATTGTGTATATATATGCGACAATGTGTATGTATGTAATATGTGCCAACCTTAATATTATATAATACTAACAATAAATTTTCTTTTATTATTATTATTATTATTATTATCACTAATATTAATATATTATAATTATTAATATTGTTATTATTATTAAAGTTAGAGTCCATGGTTTAAATTGTAATTTAAAAAAGCTAAGGGAATAATTAATCTAATGTTAAGGGTCTAAAGTCTAAATATGTATATTATATAATTTTCTTTTTCATTTCGGTCAACCCCAAACCGTCGAATCCCCCTCACTGAAACCCTATTCAGCCGTCACTCTCCCCCCTCTCCTTCGATGTTGCACCACCATTCCGCCACGGTAGGCCGCTGCCAATTGCCGATGCCTCGCTGTTCCACCATTTCGTAGGTAACCGATCGTTGTGAGCCTTGTTTTGTCTCGTTTTGTTTCGTTTGGGTCGTATTATCGGTTCGGATGTTCGAGTTGATTCATACATATATATAGTGCGTGTTCGTATGTATTCACGTATGTGTCGTCCGTGTGTATATATGTATATATGTAATATGTCGAGTGTGTGTATGCTTTTGTATATCATAATCGTATGCGTGCATATGCATATATGTCTGCAAGATAGTGTGTATGTATGAATAGGTGTGTGGGAAGCCGTGTGTGTGTCAGTATATAATATATACATATATATATATATACATATATATGTGGTATGTGTGCGTGTATATTGTATATATATGCGAAAGTGTATGTGTATGTAATATGTGTGTGTGGTTGTGTGTGTATACACACACACACACACACACACACATATATATATATATATATATATATATATATATATATATATAATATATATATATATATCTATATATATATATGTGTGTGTGTGTGTGTGTGTATGTGTGTATATATATTGTCTGTGAGTGCATGTGTATTGTGTATATATATGCGAAAGTGTGTATGTATATAATATGTGCGTTTGCGGCTGTGTACATATATATGTATATGTGTGTGTTTATGGTTGTATACATTCATATATTGTGTGTGCCGTGTGTGTGTGCTTAGTGTGTGTTGTGAGTGTGTTTTTTATGTATGTATGTATATGTATGAATGCAATGTGTGTGGTGTTTATGAATGTACTTGTGTGTGTGAGTTAGTGTGGTGTGTGTGTGGTGTTTGTTAATGTGTGTGTGAATTAGTGTGTGTATGTGTGTGAACCGTAAGTGTTGAACTTTGTGTGTTTGATTTGTATGTGTGAGTTGGTGTTTATTATTATTATTATTATTATTATTATTATTATTATTATTATTATATTATTATTATTATTATTATTATATTATTATTTTTATTTTTATTACTACTACTAAAATTAACAATATTATTGTTAGTATGAAGAGTTTATTGCCAGTATTATTAGTATTACTACTAGTATTATTATCGATATTATTATTAGTAATACTATTAATACGACGTGTTTGACATAAAATGGTGTACATATCTCTTGTATGTATCATCCGTCAGATCCGAACCGACTCAAATCCGACTGAATGCATCTATCCTCTTGATTGCGTCTTAAAACCTAATTATAATTAATTAGAGGTGTTTGATCGTCCGTTGCTCGCGTCATTAGAAGCTTTTATTTCTTTTATTCGTCTATATTCAAGGTGAGTTTCGCGGCCCCCCGTTTTCATTTAAATAATTATAAACTAGGGGGAAAAGTATGCTTTACCTTTTTATGCTGTGAACTTATTCAATTTTTGGGACTGTCGTGTTTACCGTTTTGTAAGTATATATGACAGGATCAGTGATCACAAGTTTGATGTATCAGAATACAAAGCAGCGGAATACAAACTAGAATTAGACAAATTGTAGCAAGCAATCGATACTTGTAAGCATTAAGATCGCATACGGTTATAGGGAGAGAATATATATTTCTGATTTCTAGGAATGTTTATAGATGTAGAATATTTCTAATCAAATCAATCATTCATTCCATTCATTCACTCATTCATCTCAGATTACAATAGGTTGTCACTCCTTATATAGAGTGCAACAATCACTGCTGTTATCACGGAAAGTGACAACTGGCAGATCCAATACAAAAATAACTAATTCTTAACAAACTACTGAAATGTTCACAACTACTGAGAACATATCAGCATGTTAAGTACAAAATATAAAACTACTGAAACTACAACGACTGAAGAACAAGCTCTTCAGTCGTTTTACAAAACTACTGAAACATAAAATAAAAACTACTGATATCACAACTACTGAAGAAGTACTCTTCAGCAGTTGTGACAAACTACTGAGGCTTCAGTACTTGATCTTCAGACTTTGACCTTCAGGTGTTTCATCAGCTGATGACTTCAGTAGATACATCAGCTGATGTCTTCAGTCTTTGTCTTCAGACTTTGTACATCAGTTGTTGATCTTCAGCACTTGTGAACTCTTCAGCTGTTGTACTTCAGTACTTTGGTCTTTCAGCTTCAGCACTTGTGTTCTTCAGCTGTTGTACTTCAGCACTTTGGTTCTTCAGCTGTTGAGGTCTTCAGCACTTGATCTTCAGCTGTTGAAGTCTTCAGCACTTGTCAAACTACTGATGAGGCTTTCAGCAGTTGTTGTGATACCATGTGGGACTTAGAGGTTTTCTGATCTTGGCTCATTGGTTCTTTTGGTCCAACAAACTCCCCCTGAACCAATGCAGCCAAAACCTCTAACTTATTTATTCTCCCACTTATTGATGGCAAAATGTTGGTCTTTTTCCTTCTTGATCAGTAGAGAAGATGACCCATGTAAGCTCCGGCCTGGGAAGAAATCTCAAATATTTGTTTGGCAGAGTATGAATGGGAACTCTGTTTTGGGGAACTGGACACAGAGTTGTTATCCCATTCATGAGATTTACTTCCCCATAATGAGTCTGTATGACTCACGAACATAGGCCTCAAGGAGAACAACTTGTTCCTCCTGAGAGAGTTCTTCTGCTCCTCCTTCGAAGAAGAACTCTGGACCATAGTACTCTGATAAGTACTTCATGGTCCTGCCATTTTTCAGCTCCACCGTAGTTACCTCCCTATATACAAATTCATCAGGATGGTTGCCTTCAAGGAGTAACTGGAGCTCATTCTTTGGATGTCTTCAAGCTTTATATAACAACCCCTTCTTAATCATCTTGTTTTCTAGTAAGGCTTGAGGGGTCTTCTTTGCTTGGTGAGCTTTCTTGAATTCATCAATGATTTCCCAAGGTGAGACTACAACGGCCAACATGATGGTAGACTCTATTGTTTTTCGTACCTGGCCGTTGTATCTGTGTGGGATAGTTCTTTTATGGATTCTAGAACTCACCCTGGGGTCTGGCCATACTCTCACTCTCTCCTTCTGATACTGAAAGGTGTGCCTGAGAGTGTACAGCCTTTGAGCATGCCCTTTCATGGCTTGAATAGATGATGACTGAGGAAATTCCTTGTCAACCATCTTCAACAGTTGCTCATCGTGCTGTTTCTGCTGTTTTCTTCTTCTCTATCTTGACTCTGACCATTTCCCTTTGAGAGTCAGGTGTGATCATGGGTTGACTTCGGGGTTTTGGTAGCTTCAGAACAGCAGAGAGTGGCAGACTATCATCTTCATCCTCTTCTTCTTCTTCTTCTTCCATCCTCAGCACCCTTCTCCTCCTTCTGGGTACATCACTGGATGATGTGGTTGGTGGTGGAAAATTGGTTTTGAAGAATGAGGATGTTTGGATTTTGGCTTAGAGGTTGGTTGGGAGATTTGAGGGATAGGATCTGTTTGAGTGGGTGGAAGGGAAGGTTGATCTAGCATCCTTGTAGTTAGTTTCGCCTTTGTGAGTTTAGCCATCTCTAACCTTTTACCAGCCCCAGCCTCATCAAGGGCTTCCACAATAATCCCTTTGTTGAATTGCTCAGACAGACAGATTCTGGTGGCTATAGCCAGAATGCTGTCCCTGGTCCATGCGCGGATCTCCATTAATGATCTTCCCAAGTATTTTGCAATAAGCGGATCATTATTTCCAACTCTCTTTCTCAAGAGCATCATACCCTGCCCATCGGTTTTGTATCTCTTGTACTTCTAACCTTCTGATCTCACTATCCAGTGTGGCTGTGTCAAACCCCTGCCTGAAGAGTTGTTCAATTATTTTATCCATGGATCGGCTGTGTGTGGTGTCAGCTTCTTTGACCAGCTCCTCCAAGGATTTGTCTTCAGCAGTGTGATCATCAGCACTTCTCTTTCGCTTGTAAGTGAGCAGAGGTTGCTTTTCTTTTTCCTCCTCTTGCTTCTTCTCCTCTTTTCTTTTCCTCTTTTTTCTTTCACTGCAGTACTCTCCCCCTTTTGGTTGCATTGGAGGAAGGGGTTTGTACCGCAGAAAGAGTCTTTTGGACAGCAGCATCAACCAAGGGCTGTAATGTTGAGGAAAGCCTCTCATCAATGGCTTTGATCACTATATCAGTGATTATGGGTGTGATGAGAGGGAGGGAATTTTGGAGTACAGCACCTATTTGCTCAGGAGGGTTCTGTTCCTGAGAAGTAGGGCCTGAAGCAGAGGCAGGTGGTTGAGTTTGGAGTGGCTCGGTGTTTGGGAAACCTTCAAGGGAAGGTGCCATCTGTGGGTGGTAGGCAGATGGTCTTTCTCCTTGTGAGAGTTGGTCAAGTAGGTTTTGCAGCCTACTGACTTTCTCTTCAGGATTGTGTTCTGGGCAAGAACATCATAGAAGAAGCCCAGGTCATCATCAGCCGAAGCTGAATCAGCTGACCTCCTGCTTAGAGCAGGATTTACATGCACTGGGTGTAGACCAGTTGGTGCATGTGCCCCTTGTGCTTGGTACTGGGGACTTCCAGCCTCAGGACAATGTCCATCATCAGCTGTTGCCTCTAGTGAGGTCTTAGCAATGTTACCAGCCTCACTCTGGTCATGTGCTGAGTCAGAGGAGGTGGCAGCCTCACTAGATATTCTAAGCTCCTTGTCTACACCAGGAGATAGATTGGGAACCCCTGTGCTGTGGGTTCTCAGGTGCACTGTGTTCCTCCCCCTCAATTGTAGAGGTATTCCCAGTAGTAAGTGGTTTCTGGGGAGGGGGTGAGGAGTGCAATTGAGTCAGCACTTGTGCAACTATTAAAGTTGGGCTGTGAGGGGCGGTTGTTGGGGTGAGGGGATAGAAGCAGTGTGCACCTGGGGAGGTTGGTGCTCTTCAATGGCAATCTCCTCAAGTGAGGAAGATCCCAGATAAGTAGGTCCCCTTGTGGTTGCTGCAGGCTCCTGTTGAGAGGAAGCCTGAGCGGCTGTGGCTGGAGGAGTCATTGTATCCACTAGGGGGTTTGGACTAGTGGATATATCCTGCGTTTGTGTTGTGCAGGGGCATCCTCAGGGGACTCAATTCCCTGAGTAGCCATTTTGGGTTTCTTTTTGGTGGGTTTGGTGGGGACTTGGATTTGGAGGTGGTGGCTGTGGGTTCCAGCTGCGTGGTTTTCGCAGCTTGGCAGCCATTTTTAGTGTCCGGTCAGAGTTGTGCCGGGAGTATACTTCCGGCAGAACAGCCGTAGCAGGGACTCCCAAGCCAACAAGTCCCTCAGCATTAAGCTGGTCTGTAATAATGGCCATTATGAACCGTGGATAAAGTATCCAACGGTTGGCAGTTAGTTTTTGAGCCATATCTTTGAGCTCTGAAAATATTATTCTGAAAAGTTTAGTGGTTGTTGCTCAAGATAGAATACATTACCTGCTGCCATTTGGTGGACATTTGATCCCAAGACGACGTCTTAGGGGCCAAACATACATTTACCATGTGAAAAATCAGGCGCTCAGCGTCATTAAAGTGTTTCTTCATGATGGTGGTGGCACTGAGATCGCCTTGATATCCATGTTGAGCAAAGGATAGATCTATGGTGCCCTTCGGATATCCAGCAGGAGAAGTAGCATCATTCAGTTGAAGAATTTTGCGGATTGTTGCAGGAGTAATGACTACTTCTTTGTTGTTGACGACTGACCGGAGGGATGGTGTGTTGCTCTCCTCAGTGGTAACAGTAACGTTCATCCAAAATTGGTTCAAGGATTCGGCATGTAAGACGGGGTTCAGAAAAATGCCTTGTTGTATTGGGACTGAACCATAAGATCGATAGCAGTATCGAACTTAGTCCAGATCGGCGATTTAGTGAGGTAGGCAACACAGTTGTGTCGCGGTTTAATTTGCATAGACGCCATGGAGAAGAGGGAAGTTTTGGAGAGGAACGTTAGGTTTGAAGAAGATGAAGCATGGAGAGCTAAGGTTAGGGGTATATATAGGGTACGGGTAAGGAAACGACTGAAGGATGTGGTGTTAGTCATCAGTAGTTTTAAACGACCGTTGACATGGTATTATCCTTTCAGACGTTGAAACAGCTGAAGTCGTGGTGTTAGGCATCAGTAGTTTAGAAAACTACTGAAGACCGTGGTTTTGACTTCAGATGATTGAAACAACTGAGGACTGGTGTTGTCATCAGTAGTTATGAAACTACTGAAGACAGTGGTTTTGTCATCAGCTGTTGTAAACAACTGAAGACTTGGTATTAGTCATCAGTAGTTATAAAACTACTGAAGACGTGGTTTTGCTTCAGTTGTTTAAAATGAAACAGCAGTTGTACAAACGACTGAAGAGAAAGTTCTTTCAGCTGTTTTCGTCAATTCTTAGCTTTTCAGCTGTTTCAAACTGTCCTCAACACATTCATCAGTCTTTTGGCTGATTTCAGTTGTTTCATAGGACATCAGTACTTATCTGTTTTTACTGATTGCAGTAGTTGTAACTGCATCAGTAGTTGTAACTACATCAGTAGTTTAGAACAGATGAAGTACTTCAGTACTTGTGAGACATTTAGCCTTCAGTAGTTATAAAACTACTGAGGTTAAAAGAGCTCATCAGTACTTATATGTGACATAGGTACTCATGATCATCAGTATGAATTACTAAGATCATCAGTAGTTGTCACTTATTCTAGCTGCAGCATACCAAGCCTTAACACCAGGTTTTGGAAAGTTGAACTATCCAAAGGCTTAGTAAAAATGTCTGCAAGCTCATCAGCACTAGGCACAAACTTAGGATCAATCAGACCTTTTTCAAAACAATCCCTTATAAAATGATGTCTGATCTCTATATGTTTGGTCCTAGAGTGCTGGACTGGATTTTTGACAATGCAAAGAGCTGAAGCACTATCCATTAACAATGGAGTCTTAGTCTCTGTAATGCCATAATCCAAAAGTTGGTTTTGAAGCCAGAGTACCTGAGATGTACAACTTGCAGCAGCAATGTACTCTGCTTCAGCAGTGGATGTAGCAACTGAGGTCTGTTTCTTGCTCTGCCAAGAAATCAAGCAGTTGCCTAGGAATTGACATCCACCAGAAGTTGATTTCCTGGTCAACTTACACCCTGCATAGTCACTGTCAGAAAAAGCAACTAATTTACCAGAATGTCCGGTAGAATACCATAAACCTAGAGATGGAGTGCCTTGCAGATATCTAAAGATCCTCTTGACTGCAATCAGATGAGACTCTTTAGGTGCAGCCTGAAATCTAGCACAAACACATGTAGCAAACATAATATCTGGTCTAGAAGCTGTTAAATACATCAAGGACCCAATCATACATCTGTAAAGTGTTTCATCAACCACTTTACCTTTCTGATCTGAGTCCAGTTGTGTGGTGCTGCTCATGGGAGTAGAACAGGCTTACAGTTTTGTAAATCAAACTTTTGCAAAAGATCTTTTGTATATTTGGACTGATGAATAAAAATTCCATCAGCCTTTTGTTTGATTTGCAACCCCAGAAAGAACTGTAATTCTCCCATGGCACTCATTTCAAACTTCTGTTGCATCAACTTTGTAAAGGCATCACACAACTTTGGATCAGAGGATGCAAAAATGATATCATCTACATAATTTGAACAAGTAGATTATGCTGCCCAGCTTTCTTAATGAATAAAGTCTTGTCTATGGAGCCTCTAGTGAAATTGTTTTCCAGAAGAAAGTTTGATAATGTCTCATACCAGGCTCTGGGAGCTTGTTTTAACCCATAAAGAGCTTTATCAAGCTTATACACCCAATTAGGATGTTTATTGTCCTCAAAGCCTGGAGGTTGACATACATAAACCTCTTCTTTAACTTTTCCATACAAAAATGCACTTTTGACATCCATTTGAAAAACTTTAAGGTTTTGATAAGCAGCATAAGCTAAAAACAATCGAATTGCTTCCAGTCTGGCTACAGGGGCAAAGGTTTCATCATAATCAATACCTTCTTCTTGTGCAAACCCTGAACAACCAGTCTGGCCTTGTTCTTAACAATAAGCCCATTTTCATCAGTTTTGTTCCTAAACACCCATTTAGTGCCTATTGCACACTTACCTGGAGGTAGAGGAACCAGTTCCCACACTTGCTGTTTCTTGAACTGAAGAAGCTCAAGCTGCATGGCATCAACCCATCCATTGTCCTTTAAAGCAATGTGATAATTCTTTGGCTCTTGCTGACTGATGAAGAGAGCATAGAAGCAGAAATTTGACAATTGACTTCTTGTTGATACTCCAGCAGTGATATCACCAATGATTTGAGACATAGGGTGATTCTTCAGATCTTGATACACAATGAGATCTGTGCAAGTGTTTGTAGCCGGTTCAGCAGCAACAGATGGTGATGGTGAATCATTTCCTTGAAACCAATCAGTGGATGGTAATTCAAAGGAAGTTGAATTCGAAGAAATCTCATCAGCATTTGTTGTGGATGGTGCTACTGGCGCTACAGGAACATCAGGTCTAGCTGAGTCAGGCAGCTGATCACTAAACCTGAAGAGGTGAGTACTGCAATCATCATCATCATCAGCAGTACCACCAGGTGGTGAACTGTTGACAGGAGCAACAGCAGGAGTTTGATAAGGAACATATTGCAGTATGTCCAAATCAAATAACTCCACAGGACTTTGTGGAATCTTGTCCTTTGGAGATTCATTAAACTTAACATGTAGAGTTTCTTCAACCATCTTTGTTCTGCAGTTGAAGACTCTGTATGCCTTGCAAGTAGATGAATAACCAACAAAGTACCCTGCATCCACCTTAGGATCAAATTTATGGAGTTGATCCTTTGTGTTGAGAATAAAACAGGGACACCCAAATGCTTTGAAAAATGAAATCAGAGGAGCCAAATGATGGAGAACTTCATATGGAGTCTTCATCAACCTCTGATTTACTAAAACTCTATTTTGCACATAACAAGCTGTGTTGACAGCTTCAGCCCAAAGGTCAATGGCAAACCTGAGTCAGCCAGCATGGACCTTGCAGCTTCAATGAGGGTCCTGTTCTTTCTCTCCACTACTCCATTTTGTTCTGGAGTCCTTGGAATGCTAAACTGCCTTTTGATTCCCTTTGAAAGATAGAAGTCATCAAGTGTATGATTTCTGAACTCAGTTCCATTATCACTCCTAATACACTTGACTGGAAGGGAATACTGCTTCTCAATGTACAGCACAAAGTGGATAATCTTCTGAGCAGCCTCATCCTTTGAATGTAGAAAGAAAGTCCATACAAATCTGGAGTAATCATCCACAATTACCAGACAGTATTTCTTCTTTGCCATGCTCATTACTCTCACAGGACCAAATAGATCCATATGCAGTAATTGCAAGCAGGCAGTGGACTTGGACACTTCAATAGGAGGGAATGAGACTTTGTGCTGTTTTCCTTTTAAACAAGCAGTGCAGGTTTCATCACAGTGGAACTCCTTTATTGGTAAGCCTCTGACTAAACTATTGTGGCTAAGCTGATTCATGTTTTTGAGATTAACATGACCAAGCCTCCTGTGCCACAGTTTAGATTCTTGAGAAGAGGCTTTGGAAAATAGGCAAGGATTGCCTTTGAGATCTATCTTCTTAGAGAGATCTAAGGCATACACTCTTCCTGTCCTGTTGGCTTTCAGGAGAGTGTGATCATCCAACACCTTGTCAATCAAGTGCAAAACTTTGGATGACAGAATCCTACAGTTTTGACTGGTGAAAAGGGCAACATGGCCTTTATCACACATTTGACTGACACTCAAGAGGTTGTACTTGAGATTTTCCACATGATTAACATCATCAAATTTGATTTCTCCATTGGAGACAAAGCCCTTACCGATGATGTAACCCCTAGCATCATTGCCAAAAGAGACAAATCCCTTCTTTCCTTGAGAGTAGTCATGAAGAAGAGAGATGTTCCCAGTCATGTGCATAGATCCCCCACTGTCTACATACCAGATGCTACTTTGGCATGTTGAAGAACCCTGCAATAATAAACAATCAGTTAGTTTTAGAGACCCAAACTTTTTGGTTTTGGGCCTGGTCTCATCAATAGATGGTAAACTAACATGTTTATTTGAAACAACAGCCTGAGAGGAAAGGATGGTGTAGAAGAGGAGTCCTTTGGCTTAGACCTCCTTTTCTGTGGTTTCAACATAGGAGAATCTAGTTGGTTAACTCTACCCAACAGATGTTGTACCATCATCACCAGCTGTGTCTGATTTTGTGATAAAGCTTTCAGCTCATCAGACACATTGCTAGTGGAGTTAGATAAGGTCCTATGTTGCACCTTCTTCTTTTGAGCACCCTCAGCTGTCACCTGTTTAACCCCTTCCTTTTTGGATTTCTTTAAGGACTTAAGGGTTACAGGATTTGATGTTGCTGATACAAATGTGGTCTCAAACTCAGTTTTCATTTTTACCATTTTCTCATTAATTTCTTCTTTTTGTTTGAGTTTGGAACCTCTTTTGTACCAACAATCATCTGTAAGATGATTGAACAAACCACATACTTCACATGGTTTCTTCTTCATCTTAGGTTGATCATCAACTAAAGATGGTGAAGCAACAGAAGACTTGTTCTTCAATGCTTTGGAAGCATTGGTTGCTTTCTTGACTACCTCTTTAGTAGTCTTCAAACTCTTTCTACTGCCAGTTTTCTTCTCTTCAGTACTGACAGCAGTTGAAGTTTGAACTTCAGGTGTTAAATCCTGCTCTCTAGTCCTTTCAGGACCTTCAGGATTACTCCTGAGTTGATCAACTCATTGATCATGTGAATGTCAGCATTTGAACCATCAACATCAGCTGATAGGTTCAAAGGGGCTTGATGCTGACTGCTACTTCTGATTGTGCTGTATCAGAAGGTAGATCACATGATGTGATGGATTGGTTATCACTCTCACCATCAGATTCTACCTCTGCTCTTGGGGTAAAATCTGTAGGTGGAGCAGTGTGATTGTAACCAATTCCAAACTTCACATTTGAAGCAGATTGCTTACTAAGAAGCATTTCAAAACCTTTGCATGATTGTACCCATCTATCACACTCGACCTGGGTAACTGCAAGGGTTTCTTTGAGATCTTTGTACTTCTCTAGAAGTACATCTTCTCTAGCCTTATCATCAATTATTTGGCAATTCAGTTTATAAATCTCATCATTTTTATCTTTGCACAACTCAAACTCAGCTTTGTTTTTGGAAATTATTTGTTCTAGCTCAATGTTCTTATTAATTAGAGCTACATTTGCTTCTCTAATGGAAGCAAATGCTGCTATGCATGGTTCAGAACATAATTTGGCTTTTGCCTCAGAGGATACCTGTGATACCTGAGGTGTAGAGGCATTGGAAGAAGAAGTATCAGCAGACTCCAAAGCCATAAGAGCTAGATTCCCAAAGGGACTGTCACCACCATGTTGACCAGCACCTGAGAACAGTTGATCATGACCAGACAAGTCATCTGGTAAACTGCTCCAGTCAACAACTCCTGGGGTGAAGAAGCTGTGTTGTTGAGATTGAGGTTGTTGATGAGATAGGGAAGGCTGAGGTTCTGGTAGTGCATGAGGTTGTGGTGTCATAGGAACTTGAACTTGATTTGACTGTGGCATGTAATAACAAGGGTACTGATATGGCATTTGACCCTGAGGAACAAAATATGCGGAGATTGTTGTTGAGGATGATGACTAGATGTGACAGGATGTTGCCCTCTGTGTTGTTGACTATTGCCAGGAAAAGTCACAAAGGGTGCAGTAGAGTTAGATCCAGTTGATCTACACTCTCTTGCAAAGTGTCCAAGCCTTTGGCATTTGTGACACCTCAACTTGCTCTTGTCAAAACCAACTTTGGTTTTGCCAGAGAGTCCTGGGAATTTTCTTCCAGTTCTTTTATAGAACTTCTGAGATCTGATATTTATCAAGGCCATTTGGCTCAAAATATCCATCTCTTCTAAGTCATCATCAGCAATCCCCTTGAGATCATCCATAATGAAGCATAGATTGTCATTATTACACCCAGTAAACTGACCATCAACACTCACAAATGCAGAATCAGAAGTGCTTGAAGAGAAATTAATATGCTCATCATACTGGCATTCAGATGAAGCATATTCTGACTCATGACCCACCAAGGCAGTGTTGCCTTATAAAGTCTTCAGTGAGCTTTCCAGATGAAGACAGCTTTCTCTTCTGTTCTATCTCTCTCTCAAAAGTGAGCAGTTTCCCATGGAGTTGGGTGAGAGATAGTTTGTCCAAACTTGCACTGGAGCGTAGGACAATAGTATATGTGTCCCATCTCTCAGGCAGTGATCTGAGAAATCTGTTATTCATCTGAATATTGTGTATTCAAGTTTGACCATTTTTAGTTCAGAGATCAAACAGAGAACCGCTCATATTGTTGAGTCAGTGTCTCACCCTTTCTATGAGAGAATGTCTCATATTGTTGGGCAAGAATTTCTCTATTATTTGCCAAGACCTCATCTGTTCCTCCAAATTGTTCTTTCAAAGCAATCCAGAGGTCATGGGCAGTTTCATGATGCATTAGCCCAGAATAGATTTCATTGGGCATGCCATGGCCAGAATTCCATGGGCTTTTGCATCAATTTCAAGCAACTTCTTATCCTCATCTGAGTATTGCTCCCTCCTCTTCGGAACCATTTGATTGGTTTCCGGGTTATTCACCATAGGCTTGTGTGGACCATGTACCACTGATGTCCAACACCCTGCGCTGTTAACAGACAGGTGATGGAGCATACGTCTTTGCCATATGTTATACTCATTCCTAACCAGCATAGGTGGCTTGGTTGAGGAACCAGTATTGTGAGGATCATTGAAGGAGTGGTCATTTTCAGTTCAAAAACAATTTAGTTCAAGTTTTAAAAATTTTAGACAGACCACAACAAACTCAATGAGAACCAAGAAAAGATCTCAGGATGAATGAGCAGAAATACAGAAAATTCAATCTCTATAACCGTTTCTTGCAAAAACAAAAGCTAATTCAATCAAACTTAGATCTTGAATAGCAGTTTCAATGATCAATTATTAGATCGATCAATGATTAACCTGCTCTGATACCATTTGACAGGATCAGTGATCACAAGTTTGATGTATCAGAATACAAAGCAGCGGAATACAAACTAGAATTAGACAAATTGTAGCAAGCAATGATACTTGTAAGCATTAAGATCGCATACGGTTATAGGGAGAGAATATATATTTCTGATTTCTAGGAATGTTTATAGATGTAGAATATTTCTAATCAAATCATCATTCATTCCATTCATTCACTCATTCATCTCAGATTACAATAGGTTGTCACTCCTTATATAGAGTGCAACAATCACTGCTGTTATCACGGAAAGTGACAACTGGCAGATCCAACAAAAATAACTAATCTTAACAAACTACTGAAATGTTCACAACTACTGAGAACATATCAGCATGTTAAGTACAAAATATAAAACTACTGAAACTACAACGACTGAAGAACAAGCTCTTCAGTCGTTTTAACAACTACTGAAACATAAAAATATAAAACTACTGATATCACAACTACTGAAGAAGTACTCTTCAGCAGTTGTGACAAACTACTGAGGCTTCAGTACTTGATCTTCAGACTTTGACCTTCAGGTGTTTCATCAGCTGATGACTTCAGTAGATATCATCAGCTGATGTCTTCAGTCTTTGTCTTCAGACCTTGTACATCAGTTGTTGATCTTCAGCACTTGTAAACTCTTCAGCTGTTGTACTTCAGTACTTTGGTCTTTCAGCTTCAGCACTTGTGTTCTTCAGCTGTTGTACTTCAGCACTTTGGTTCTTCAGCTGTTGAGGTCTTCAGCACTTGATCTTCAGCTGTTGAAGTCTTCAGCACTTGTCAAACTACTGATGAGGCTTTCAGCAGTTGTTGTGATACCATGTGGGACTTAGAGGTTTTCTGATCTTGGCTCATTGGTTCTTTTGGTCCAACAAACTCCCCCTGAACCAATGCAGCCAAAACCTCTAACTTATTTTATTCTCCCCTTTATTGATGGCAAAATGTTGGTCTTTTTCCTTCTTGATCAGAAGAAGATGCCCTGTAAGCTCCGGCCGGGAAGAAATCTCAAATATTTGTTTGGCTAGTCATGAATGGGAACTCTTTTTTGGGAACTGGACACAGAGTTGTTATCCCATTCATTAGATTTACTTTCCCATATGAGTCTGTATGACTCACGAACATAGGCCTCAAGGAGAACAACTTTTTCCTCCTGAGAGAGTTCTTCTCTTCTTCGTCCTCCTTCGAAGAGAACTCTGGACCATAGTTCTGATAATACTTCATGTCCTGCCATTTTTCAGCTCCACCGTATTTACCTCCTATTAAAATCATCAGGATGGTTGCCTTCAAGGAGTAACTGGAGCTCATTCTTCTGGAATGTCTTCAGATTTTTTATATAACACCCCTTCTTAATATCTTGTTCTAGTAGGCTGAGGGGTCTTCTTTGCTTGGTGACTTTCTTGAATTCATCAATGATTCCCAAGTGAGACTACAACGCCAACATATGGTCACCTCTATGTTTTTCGTACCTGGCCGTTGTATCTGTGTGGGATAGTTCTTTTATGGTTCTAGAACTCACCCTGGTCTGGCCATACTCTCATCTCTCCTTCTGATACTGAAAGGTGTGCCTGAGAGTGTACACCTTTGAGCATGCCCTTTCATGGCTTGAATAGATGATGACTGAGAAATTCCTTGTCAACCATCTTCAACAGTTGCTCATCGTGTTTTTCTGCTGTTCTTCTTCTTCTATCTTGACTCTGACCATTTCCCTTTGAGAGTCAGGTGTGATCATGGGTTGACTTCGGGGTTTGGTAGCTTCAGAACAGCAGAGAGTGGCAGACTGTCATCTTCATCTCTTCTTCTTCTTCTTCTTCCATCCTCAGCACCTTCTCCTCCTTCTGGGTACATCACTGGATGATGGTTGGGTTGGTGAAGGAATTGGTTTTGAAGAATGAGGATGTTTGGATTTTGGCTTAGAGGTTGGTTGGGAGATTTGAGGGATAAGATCTGTTTGTCTTCAGACCTTGTACATCAGTTGTTGATCTTCAGCACTTGTAACTCTTCAGCTGTTGTACTTCAGCACTTTGGTTCTTCAGCTGTTGAGGTCTTCAGCACTTGATCTTCAGCTGTTGAAGTCTTCAGCACTTGTCAAACTACTGATGAGGCTTTCAGCAGTTGTTGTGATACCATGTGGGACTTAGAGGTTTTCTGATCTTGGCTCATTGATTCTTTTGGTCCAACATATATCTGGTACATGCATGAGTTAGCTGTGTGGTTCTTTATTCACAACTATTTAATTTGGGGTTGGAGCCGACGGACAGGTATTGATAGTACTATTGGGCTGAAACCCCACCCTTGTTTGTTAGTATACTAGTTGGGACTAAGAGTGGCCAGGTACGGCCCTAGGGTGAATATGTTCGACAAGTTCTGTGTGTACGTCGTAGGTTTAGTTGTGACGCTCATGATTACATGTGATATTGCATGCTTATAATTGTACACACTCATGTCCTACCATACTATTACACAACATCAAGTTTGTTTATTATTTAAACCTGCAAACTCAGCAACAATATGTTGACCTTTTGAGTATATCTTTTCAGGTAACAATCAATGAGGATAGCTAGGGATGTTTTCTTAGCGATGACCTTAGAATTACATTATTTGAACTCATTGGATGCCTTTGGCTATTGCATTGACCTTTATTTATCATTCACTTATGTTCACTTGTTCCCTAGTAGCGGGATTTATACATATTGGTTTGTATGACTATGTTTGTTATGGAATTGACTAATTACGACACAAGTCTCCATTTGTGTCGGGTGACGTCATGACACATTGACTTTCATCATTTATTGTACCTCTATTAATTAACAATGTGTATGATGATCCCATCCATTACATCCTCGTGCTTCCGCTATAAGCGGGGGTGTGACAGAATTGTATCAGAGCCATTGGTTATAGAGAATTAGGTGGATCACTCGACCTAGACTATAACATAGGAACCTTCATGTAGAATGCATACTAGGGTTTTGCGTGCATTCGGTATTACATGTATGTTTCTTCTATTCTCTCTATCTATTCTTTATCTTTGATTTGATTCATTTGAGGAAATTACATTTTCTTTATAGGATGTCTTCAACTGGACCCTCCATTCCCGCAGTGCCCCGAGTTCATTTGTCTGACTCTGAGTCGGAACCAGAAGAGGTTCTCTCGGACCATCTGACATAGAGTCTGACCCCAAGGAGGCAGCGAGAGAGTCATTTGATGAGGAAGAGATAAGTGATCATGTTGTTCTAGGTTTGCCTACCGTTCATGCTACACACCTAGTGCTGTAGCACCTAAAGCCCCAGTTGTATCAAGCGCACATGTTGTTCCTGCTGTAACAGATGTTCCTGCCGCCCCAGTTGCTCCCATGATACCTGATAGGCATCCTATTGTGAGGTATGCCCCAGTGGCGGGACCTTGGTGCCCGACTACCCTAGAGGACCTTACCAAGAAAATGGTGTAGGAGGGGTGTTACTAAGAACAACTAGGAAGAGAGTGTTTTTGGCCACTCGCATAAGGTTTCGAGTGCCAGCAGATGAGGCTAGCTTGTAGGGCAACCACCCTAATTTGCCCCTAAGTCCTTCTAGCTCATTTGGCAGTGACAATGAGCAGGACAAAAGTCGCATGAGCATGGATGAAGACTTTAGGAATTAGGGGATTTATTTTTGTTATTTCATATTTCATTTTCAGACATTGTTAAGCTATGGGTTTTTACACGCTTTGGGAAATTACTCTACCTATTATCACGTTGAGACATTATAATTATGAGAATGGGATTTTATATTATTATTATGTTTTGGGTTGTGGTATTACACTGTGGAAAATATGTTTGAAATGATATGCTTTATGAGTCTGACTGAGTTGTGATGATATTTGATATTGCCGAAACTTATATATTGTTTATGTTGATTAGAAAGATACCGCCCAGAAGGATTACTCGCAGTGTTAGTCGTGGTTGTGCTGCCCGAAGAGGTAGAGGTAGAGGTAGAGGAAGAGGTACAGGAGGTAGAGGAAGAGGTGCAGGAGGCAGGGGTGAAGCACCCGCAGACAGGAATGAAGGTGGGCAGGGTGGTATTAATCAGGGATTGGAAGCCCTGATATGGCCGCTATGATTGCTCAACAACTGGCAGCACTCATCCTGACAATAGTGGCACAGGTGAGTGACAACATCATGAATCACAATAATGGGGGTGGTAATGAGGATAACGAACATAATGATGAAAATGGCGGTTATGAAGGGAATGATGAAATGGAGATGGAGATAGAGGTGGAGATAACAATGGGGAAGGAGGTGGAATGGATAATCCGAATGGAAATGGAAACATGAAAGGGAATAGCAATGGATGAAGGGTTGGTTATACTTACAAGGAGTTCATGACTTGTAAACCAAAGGAGTTTGATAGAAAAGGTGGAGCCATTGCCTTGACCCGTTGGATTGAGAAGATGGAATCCGTGATGGACATCAGCAACTGTGCTAAAAATCAGAAGTTGAAGTATGCTACATGTTCACTGGTGGGAAAAGCATTAACATCGTGGAATACCCAAGTGCAGGCTCGAGGTAGGGAGGCAGCAATGGCCATGAGTTGGATAGAATTCAAAGTCTTGGCAACTGAAGAATATTGTCCAATGAAAGAAATGCAAAAGTTGGAGAATGAATTCTAGAATCATGTGATGGTACGGCCGGGTCATACTACTTACACCGACCGGTCTCATGAGCTGGCAAGACTGGTGCCACACCTGGTGACACCTGAATCAAGCGGATTGAGCGTTACATTTGGGGTTTAGTACCTCAAATATGTGGTTTGGTGACTGCTGTGACACCCCCGACTATACAGAGTGCAATTTTGAAGGCGACAACTCTAAATAACGAGGTGGTAAGAACTAGGGTGCTAGGTAAAGGCAGTGAGAAAAGAAGGGATATAGGGGAATCGAGCAAACAAATAGGGGGAAGATTTGATAAGAAGGCAAAAGTGACTAGAAGCTTTATGGCGGTGAACCAAGCGAGAAAGGACTATGTTGGGCCACATCCTAAGTGTGGGAAATGTAACTATCATCATCCTCCAGCGGCGTCGTGTCGAGTTTGTGTGAATTGTAGGCGCCCGGGGCATCTTACAAAGGACTATAGAGTGGCGCCTAATTTGGCTGCACCGATTAATACAATCAATCCAACTGGAAACGTTTGAGTTTGATATGAGTGTGGAAGCCCCGACCATTACCGGAATGTGTGCCCTAGGCTGAATCGGACATCGGGTCAGCATGTGAATAAACAAAACCAAGTGATGGCAATAGCTGGCAATCAAGGGCAAGGTAATCAACGAAATGCTACCCGAGGACGTGCGTTTGTGATTGGTGCAAACGACGCGCGCCAGGACCCGAACGTTGCTACGGGTGCGTACCTTCTCAATAATCATTTTGCAACAGTATTATTTGATATCGGGGCAGACAATAGCTTTATGTCCTCTGAATTTGTACCCCTACTTCATTTCAATCCTAGTTATTTAGAGACTAGCTATTCGGTAGAAATGACAAATGGTAAATTTGTGAGAGCTAGTGAAATAATTAGAGGGTGCACGATTATATTAGAGGATCATGCCTTCAACATAGATTTAGTACCTTTCGAATTAGGAAGCTTTGACGTAGTAGTGGAATGGATTAGTTGTCGAAGTGTGAAGTTGAAATGTTTGCTGAGAGAAGGTGGTGTGAATCCCTATGCCTACTGGCGATGTGCTCCAGATTCAAGGATAACGACTAGGAAGGAGTCTACAGATCATCTCATGTATGAAAGCTTGCCATTGTCTACAGAAGCAATGTTATGCATTTCTGGCACATGTGGTGGAGAAGAAACCCGAAGAAGGGAAACCAGAAGACATTCTGGTGGTGCGAGATTTTCCAGAAGTATTCCCTGACGATTTGTCCGGTTTACCCCTGCTCGACAAGTGGAATTTTGGATAGATTTGGTACCTGGAGCGACAATAGGAGCAAAGACGCCATATCGGTTAGCACTGTCGGAAATGCAAGAATTATCGAGCCAACTACAAGAGTTGCTAGATAAGGGTTTCATACGACCAAGTCACTTGCCATGGGAAGCACCGATACTATTTGTCAAGAAGGTGGAACGTTTCGAATATGCATAGACTATCGATATTTGTATAAACTAACTATGAAAAATCGATATCAACTTCCCAAGATCAGTGATCTATTTGATCAATTACAGGGAGCTTCGTATTTCTCTAATATCGATCTTCGATCAGGTTATCACCAGTTGCGGGTTCACAAGGAGGATATACCAAAGACAAAGTTTAAAACTCGATATGGGCATTACAAATTTTTAGTCATGTCATTTGGGCTGACCAACGCTCGAGCAGTGTTCATGGATCTTATGAACCGGGTATGCAAACCCTATTTGGACAAGTTTGTGATCGTGTTTATAGATGACATCCTCATCTATTCTAGATCAAAGGAAGACCATGAACAACACCTTTGATCGATACTCAAATTATTGATGGAAGAGAAACTTTACGCCAAGTTTTCAAAGTGTGAATTTTGATTGTGGGAAGTGAAGTTATTGGGACACGTGGTTAATGAAAAGGAAATCCACGTTGATCCTGGAAAGATTGAAGTGGTTAAAAAGTCAGACACTCCAAAGACACCCTTAGAGATACGACAGTTTTTGGGATTGGCCAGTTAATATCGACGATTCATTACAAACTTCTCTAAGATCGCTCAGGCATTGATGATGTTAACACAGAAGGATAAGAAGTTTGATTGGGGACATAAACAGAGGAGGCATTTCAGACGTTGAAGGAAAGGTTATGCAAGGCACCGATATTAACCCTCCCTCATGGGTAAAACTATTTTGTGGTATTCTATGATGCATCACATCAAAGCCTAGGTTGTGTGATTATGCAAAAGGATAAGCTTATTGCTTATGCCTCACGTTAACTTTAGGTTCACGAAAAGAACTATACAACACATGATGTGGAACTAGGCGCAGTGGTGTTTGCACTTAAGATATGGAGACATTATCTATATGGACCAAGTGTGTTATCTACACTGATCATAAAAGTCTTCATACATCTGTGATCAAAAGGAACTGAATATGCACCAAAGATGATGGGTGGAACTTCTAAGTGATAATGACTATGAGATTCGATATCATCCTGGAAAGGCGAACGTAGTAGCTGACGCCTTGAGTAGGAAGGAGCGTATTAAGCCCCTACATGCGCAAGCGTTGGGGATGACCATCCAATCGAGTTTAAAAACGCAAATACCGTTAGCACAGGACGAAGCATTGATGGAGTAGAATATCGCAAGTGAGGAGTTCTGAGGGTTAGACAAACAGATGAACTGTAGGGAGGATGGTGTACGGTATTTTGTGGATCGTATATGGGTACCTAGGTGGGGAGATGTTCGAACCCTAGTCATGAACGAAACACACAAGTTCAGGTATTTTGTTCATCTTAGTGCAGACAAGATGTACCAAGATCTTAAGGAGTTGTATTGGTGGCCAGGTATGAAAAAGGATGTTGCAAAATATGTGAGTGAATGCTTGACTTGTTCGAAAGTCAAAGCCGAACATCAGAAACCGTCAGGTATGTTGCAACAACTAGAAATTCCCGAATGGAAGTGGGAGATTATAGCGATGGATTTCATCACTAAGTTTTCGAGAACAAGTAGTGGACATGATTTGATTTGGTTCATCGTGGATCGAATGACGAAATCTGCCTATTTCTTGCCTATTCGCGAGGACTATAAAATGGAGAAGTTAGCAATGTTATATGTGAATGAGATCGTGGCTAGGCATGGAGTGCATATGTCAATTATATCAGATCGAGACAGTAGATTTACATCACGGTTTTGGCAGACTCTACAGAAGGCAATGGGTACTCGTTTGGACTTAGGTATTTCCTATCATCCACAAACCGATGTTCAAAGTGAACAAATGATACAAACTCTAGAAGACATGCTTAGAGCATGTGTGATTGATTTTGGTGGGAGTTGGGATACCCACTTATCATTGATTGAATTCTCTTATAACAATAGCTATCATACGAGCATTGGATGTGCTCCCTTTGAGGCATTGTACGGAAGAAAGTGTACATCTCCGGTGTGTTGGGCGGAAGTAGGTGAAAGCCAATTGACAGGCCCGGAGATAATCCGAGAAACAATTGACAAGATTTTCAAATCAAGGATAGGCTTAAGGAAGCTCAAGATTATCAGAAAAGCTATGTT